>JAULBS010019874.1:0-10772 GCA_032355785.1 Symmetromphalus regularis
ACGTTATTCTAGTAAATTAACGTCAATCCAAATTTGCATTTACGGACCTCGACAGATTTAGAGGGGTGCGTGCGCACCCGTCGCACCCCCCCCCCCTGCGTACGGGCCTATATATATTTTATAAATATCTATTCCAGCAAATACCTAGAAAGCCTATGCCTATTACTTGTGGTGTCACTTACAACCTATTTTATATACAACAAGTTATAGCTAACTTTTATTTACTGGAGGCGGTATATATTGGAGCTACAAATCACCACTTTATTTATTTTATTTATTGAAAAAAAGAAGAAAAAAGTTTAGTAAATGAATGGGGTGGCATTTGCTTCACCATCGACCCCCACCCTAGCTAGCTACAGCCCATTAAGTGCAGGTCAATTTCAGCCTGATATAAATTTATTCAGTAAGGTAATCCAAAAATATGATGCATTCTAGTATTTTAATACATTTCATGTTGAATGGTACCGTATTTGGACAAATGTCATGTTTATTGCATAACACATAATATATATGCATAATTTTTTTATATTATTAATTACTCGTTTGTAAAGATAAAAAAAAAATGTTATAAATTTATGTCGTGAGTTGTAACAAAACAGAATTATTATTATTTTTTTTATAACAAATGACAGTTAATTTTAAATTATAAAATTAATTTAAATGCTTTTGACGCATACCTGTAAATACCATTCTTGCATTAAGAGTTCCCTCCGGCCTGTTGTCTTGTGTCGACTCCATTTCAGAAAGCGATCGTAAATATTACACCTGAACAGTTTACCGGTCACATATGCGATTAAAACAGTTGTAAAAGCGTTCACCGATTGAAAGCTCGCGGGATAGCTCTGACGTCACGTAGTCTATTGTTGTCACCGTAGCCTATTGTCGTCAAGGCAAGCTTCACTTCCTGTTTGAAATAAGTCAGTTACTTTTAGCTTTTTCTTTCCTTATTTTTTGTTTATTTCTACAATTTTACATTCCTGTTTCATTCTACATTTAGTCATACTAAGAGGTAAGCTAAGATGTTAAGACTGTAATAAAATGCTTAAGTTTGGTTTCGTCATTTTGTGTATTTAATCATTCCAAGTGTGGGTTGTTAATGACGCCGATTAACTTCATTAAGTACAAAATTATTATCAGTCTTTGATTCAAAGTTTGACTGCGTACGACACAGAGGCTAATCGAAATTATATTTAACATAACGATAATAACTAAATGTTGCAATTTCTGTTTAATTATTTTACAATGCATAGTATTTGAGTGCGTATATTTCGAAATATGATACAAACCAACATATTTTCGTTGTGATGTTATTTCGTAACGGCAATATTCACCAACCATCATAAATTGTGAGTGATAATATATGTCCTTTATTACTTTATTAATTTGAACACCATTCCATTTGGTTGGGATCAACAAATCAGCAACAAAACAGTTGCATATTCAATGTGTATAAATTATAATAAAAGTATTGTGAGCAATACATGATCGGACTGACTGCGAATGTAGCAAAGTCCAGATATGACAGCGATATTACATTATGTCAGTGTCAATATTGTGTTTCTTTAAGTCATACTGATCAGTACAGTAATGAATAGTAAGTACCGTAATGCATTAATAAGTTACGGTACTTAAGTTATTTACGTTACGGTACTTACTCGTATCTGACATACTACCTTCACACGTCCTCAATGCACTAAGCAATGCATGCAATTTCAGTGCCTCGGCTGTGAGGATGCTTCATACTACTTGGCAAATATATCAGTTTTATCATCAAGTATTTCATCTTTGGAAAAACTACGTTACGGTACTGATTTTTAATAAACATACACAACAGAGTTAACAGAATAAACTTGAAAATATCCAGGCATTAACTCGAATCAAGGACCATTGACTGCTTCGAAATAGGCGCCATTAACAACATGGAAGGATCACATGGTCCAGCGCATTGTACATCAGTCATTTGTCAGATGGGGACACCGCATTTTATCCATTTCCGTACTTACGCTTAACTAGGCAACAGTGTTAAAAGCAAAACTATTTTTCTTCTTGTTTTAATTACGTGTAAATTTGTTATTACACACAAATATAAACACTATCATCAAGGTTTTGCTTTATAAATTCAGTAGTTCTGAGGTGATGATTAACGTTTAAATGTGCTGACAAAGAGCGCTGGATAGTTGTGCGACAATGCATTTTGGTATATAATACATCTGTTAATGATCCTATTGTGCTTATGCCATTGTATTATCAGTTAATTTAACTTCAGTTCAATGAAAACCTGTAGTATTATTGATCCTTGCTCAAAAACTTTAATTATGTGACAATTTTTGTGCCCGTTTTCTCTGAAAATGTATGGCGACAGCAAATGACCAGATTAGCTGAGAACCACCCTATTACATTTTACAATTTAGTTTTTTAATGAACCTTATAAAGATACTTTATCATAGTTCATGGTGGACTGAGTATGATTGGCAAGAAAAAAAGACCAAATCTAAACCTGCGTGATTTATAATTAAATTTTGAATTGTTATTTTTTTGTAAATGAGGCTTGATTGCTTTTAATTATATATTACATATATTGTTTTCATATTTTAATCAATGTTTTCAGTGTGAACGTTATTGGTATGGCAATGGATGCAGCATTTTTAAAGAAGAATATTGGACCATGTCTTGCTCAGTGTTTGGCAGAGGTTGTTGAGAAACGTCCGGCTGACCCGATTGAATACATTTCAGACTGGCTGTATAAATATGTCAAGAATCAAAAAATGATTCATGAGGTATATGAAAGTGCTTTAAACTTTGTATAGATGGATCCAGAGGGAGTTATAGGGGCCCAGCCCCACTTTTATGCTCCCCAGATTTTAATTTGGTTCCTTTATAATTAGATCTTTACTAACTTCATCCCTCCTTTTAATATTAAATATCTTAATATTATTTTTGGAACCTCTTTTTTTTCAAGATTCCTGGGTTTGACCCTGGTTTGAAAACTGTTAAGAGCTTGATCCAGGAGCTTCTGGGGGCTAATGCCACACTGGCAATTGCCCATCTCCGGTTCTTTAATAATCAAACCTACTGGTAGACACTAATTTTCTACCCCTCCACCCCTTCCATCTCCTGGCAGTTAATCATCTGGATCCACCTTTGATCAGGGGTGACTACATGAGAGAGTGGATGCACTCAGTGGTGGATGTCGTACAATAAAGGAAGAATAAAGAATTTATTCAAAAGAAATAGATATACACCCAGTAGGGGACACAGATTGTGGTTTAGGGGGTTTAAACCTTTTGTTTTTCTGAAACAACTTTTGTCCCTTCATAATTAAAAAAAGGAAAATTAATGATCAGAAATGGATTCTAACATATTTGGGTTCCCCACATAATTTAAATAGTAAATATTGCTTGTATACTCGCTGTAAAATGTTGTAAAAATAGGAAACCAAAACAATTTGCCAATTGAAACCCCTTTTCAGTAAAATATGAAGATATGCTGTAGAAAAGGGCATACCTAGATTTGGTTTTCTTTTTTGGTAGGATTAGATAACCGTTAATAAGGTCAGCCTACATGTACTTAGCAAGCAATATGGGAACAATGTCTGAAGTTTCCTGCTTAGCACATGAACACATCCCCCAACTCAAACCACCAAAACTTTATTTACTTATAGTATTTGCATGCTTCCTTGAAAATATGGCATCCTCAATAATTAAAACTTTATTTATATAGAGTTCTCATGTTTCTTGGAAGACATAAAAATCTGTAATGACCCCCCCCACCCCCAATTGTCAATATTTTGTGTTGTCCTCAAGTTGGGTGTGTGTATCAGTATTTTGTTTTGAGATTGGGGGTGGGTGGAATGGTTAAATAAACAACAAATCGGTGAACATCTATAATGGTATCAGACTTGTTGAGATGATGAAAAGATGGAAAATGTAAATACTTGAGAAACAATGTTATAAATATCTGTATTTTAATGGTGTTCTCTTGGCTGGCTGTGTATTTCAGAAGCAGGAACTGGAAGAGATGATCGAGAGAGAAAAAGTTGAGTATGAAATGGATAAGAAAATGCAGCAGGAGATGAAAGAAGAGGCAGCTCGGATTAAGGCTGTGGAAGATGAAAAGAAAAGAATACTTGTAAGTAGAAAACTTAAGGCTCATTCACAGTTAACAGTATTTTCCTATTCATACAAAGGGAAGTAAGAATGGTCATAGCTGTCAGAAATTTAAATTAATCATTAAAATGTTGATTGAAATTCCTTTAAAAAAAAAATCAACATTTTGTGTGTACATAGTTCTAGGAGAGGGGGGTCAAAAAATAGGGAGATGAGAAGAATTTTGAATGATCCCTTTGGATTGTTGAAAACCCCATATCTGTGGTGATAGAATATCAAACTTAACTATCATTTATTAAAAAATTTATGTCCCTTGTGAAATAATTTTCCGTTGTCACTACCTAGGAGAAATGTTTTTCCTAGGACATTAATTTGATAATAAATGGTAGCTTGTTTAATATTCTTGTTTAAAATGTAGCAAATACTATGGGTATTTATTGCCTGTATTAATCAGCTTGTAAACATAATAACTTGTAAGTGCTAGCTTTACCAGTTAAATTCCATCCCAGATTTGACATCCTGCCTGTTGGTGTTCTTTTCAAATAGACGGTATTTCATGAAAAATAATTTAGTTTTAAAATATTAAAAATACTTGTAGATATTAATCATGATTTACTATTAAAGAAAGGACAAGTTTTTTATTTAATTTTTTTTTTTAAATGAACCTCAATGATCCAGTAGTAAGACATACTGTCCAGCTGAAGACAATGGTTCAAAACCTATTGGAGTCTAGCTGACACTTTCAAATATAAACTATTTGTGAGAATTATTAACTGTTTGATGTCCATTACTTGATGGTTAATAAATCAATGTGATCTGGTGGTGTTGCTAAACTTGTGTAGTTTGTTTTTAACAGGAGGAAGAATTAGCGAAGGAAAGGGAAGCAGCAAATGCCTCAAAGTTGGCGACAGTAGCAGAAAGCCAGGAGGTTATTTAATTTTTTACATCACATTTGCTTCTGGTTCATTCGAATTGATTTGAAACATGTAATATTATTATAATTAAATGTAACATAATTATGGTCTTGCAGACTTGGTAATAATTATTTTTAATCTGCTAATCAAAATATCTGATATCAATCAATTTGTGTTGGACATTAAAGAAATTATTCCTGTCACACAATTTAATATGCACTGTTTAAAACACATATATACAACTTAGGTTATATAGTTTGTATTTTTTATTATATACTTTAGCTCAATTTCTTCAATATAGAGTAAATTTTTCAAAATGTTGATTTTCACTAAATTAATACATGAATGTTGGACAAAGCTGTATAAAAATAGAATTTGGAATTAAAATAATCATTAAACAATCATTAAAATAATCATTAAACAATTATTAAAATAATCATTAAACAATCATTAAAATAATCATTAAACAATCATTAAAATAATGATTAAACAATTATTAAAATAATCATTAAACAATTATTAAAATAATGATTAAACAATTATTAAAATAATCATTAAACAATCATTAAAATAATCATTAAACAATCATTAAAATAATCATTAAACAATCATTAAAATGTTAGGTTAAAGCGTGTTTTATGGTTGGGCGATGATGAAAAGCAAACATATATTTTAAGAGGCCTGTGTTAATAAAGATTCTGATGTTTTTCTGTTTTTCTCTTTATTCAGCCGGCTGCTGAACCAGAGAAAGAAGCTTCCACTGAAGAGGCTGCTGCTGAGGGTGAGGGTGAGGTTGAGGGTGACGAGAATGCCGAGGGTGAGGCAAATGTTGAACCAACAGTTGATGATTCTCAGGAGGGTCAGATGTCGCAAGATGAAGCACCAACGGAGGAGCCTCAGGAAGGAGATGTGGAGGAGCAGCCTGCGGAATAGGACCCTCATTTGTAGTCTCCTATGTTTAATATATATGTGAAAATCTAAACTTTATATTCATCACCACGCTTTTACAGCTGGTCAATAGTACGTCTGCTTTTGATACTCATTTTAACTTTAATTTTTAAATACAGTTTAAAATGGCATCCTTTAATCCACAATTCACGTGTGAACGGATTAGTATAAAATACTTTTTAAAAGAGAATATTTTTTCTACTCCACTTTAGTATCATTTTTAAGTAAAAACAAGAACTATTCATCACCACACTTTTACAGCTGGTGAATAATATGTCTGCTTTTCATACTCATTTTATTTTTAATTTTTAAATTTAAAAGTGCATTCTTTAATCCACAATTCACGTGTGAACGGATTAGTATAAAATACTTTTTAAAAGAGCATATTTTTTCTACTCCAATTTAGTATCATATTTAAGTAAAAACAAAAACTATTTAACACCACACTTTTACAGCTGGTGAATAATATGTCTGCTTTTCATACTCATTTTAATTTTTATATAATTTAAAAGCCCTTTCTTTAATCCACAATTCACTTGTGAATGGATTGATATAAAATACACTTTTTAAAAGAACATATTTTTTCTACTCCACTTTAGTATCTTATTTAAGTAAAAACAATAACTCTAATTTTTGTGTATGTCTTTATTATGGATGTCTTTATATACAAATTTCTTTTCGATATGGCATCTATTATACTTGATGTGACATTATCATTGTTTATATATATAAACTGCATTTATTTATTTGTACACTATTTTACACTACTGAAAATCAAATCAAGCAATATTTAGAGTTTGTATAAATCTTAGTGTATCAAAAACATTTTGATACATTTTTATTTTTTTCATTTAAAGCTCCAATGGGATGAGATATTTATTTTTCATGAAATATTTTTAATAAGTTACTGCCGTCCTGTTGAGTGCATATTTATTTGTTGTGTGTCGTCAATCCACAGATGTGACTCCCAATAGCTGATGTTTATTTTTATGAAGGGGAGTCTTGAAACAAAGAAACAAATTAGTCAACAGAAGGGAAGTGATTTAGGGATATTCCTTCAGTAAATAGTAGGAAGTGATTATGGGGTATACCTTCAGTAAATAGTAGGGAAGTGATTTAGGGGTATACCTTCAGTAAATAGTAGGGCAGGGATTCAGATGTGTTATTGGGGTAGTTGATTGATAGTGGAGCATCTGCCTGATATGCTAGAGGTTACAGGGTCAGTCCTACTGACGGATCCAGTGATTTCTTATGCAAGTCATGCTATGCTATCTAGTGTATCAACGGTCATGGTATGTGCTGTCGAGTGGGGGTGGGGGTGTGATTCATATATGTGCAAATGACAATCATAAATTTTATGAAAGCATGAAATGATCTAGTCGATATGCCCATTGACATCAGGATTGGTACACCCAAAACACAATGTTTCTAAACTTTAAACAAAAATCTAGACAAACTACTTTTAAAGTGCAAGAAGTTAAAAATAAAGAGGGAAAAATTGATCATAAAATATTTAATACTCAATTTAATATTTTAAAAAGTGTTTCTCCAAACTTTTATACTAAATTGAGAGAGAGAGAGAGAGAGAGAGAGAGAGAGAGAGAGAGAGAGAGAGAGAGAGAGAGAGAAATAATGTAATAATAATAATAATACTCATAATAGATGTAATAATAATAATAAGAAAAATATATGTAAAATAATAATAACTACGAATATATTTTCTTTTTGTTTTATTTTACTAGTGAGAAGAAGAAAATTGTTATATATTTGTAAACATGTGTCTTTCCTGGAGTCTTTGGGTATGAGTTTCCCACATTAGTTTATCAAGTAGACCTATCTTTCCTCCTCATTCGAGATTTTGTGTTTGTTTACAGAACCACGCAAAACAGAGTTTAATTCATACTACATATTTGTATTTTCATTCACATCATAGCATTGTATTGTTGTTGTGTAATAGCATGTTTATATATATATATATATATATATATATATATATATATATGTCAGTTGTACATGTTGTATTTACTAACAACATAAGTTGAAGACTGCTATCTAATGTGTGTTTTGACGTCATATTTGTGATTAACAATAACTCAGACTTACTATATTGTATTGTTGTTTGAATAATTTGTGTGTGAACAGTATTATTTGTTGTGCTTTTACCAAAAGATTATCTATTTGAAGTGACTATTTTTTATTAACATGAAAAATAAAATCTGTTGAAATATATATTTTATTTTTGTGATTGGATAAAAGTTAAGGGCATATTTCTGAAAAGATATGTTTTCCATTCACTTCAAATAGCAACATAAAATTACACTTTCATAGTTACAGGTATCATATTTTTCTATTTTGACATACATATTATTAATATATATGTCAAAACAGAAAAAATATCATTAGTAATAAACAAGATAAACAGTATTGTTAAGATAAATGTTTGAAGTAAGTTGTAACCAAAGTGTGACCCCCAATAGTCGGTTTACTTTTGTGATGGGGGGTGGGGAAGGGGTGAGAGCGGTGGTGGTCATTAAATAAATAAATAAATAGTAATAAACAATTACAAATTAAACAAAGTAAACATGGCTTAATTAGCTCCACAATATTAAAAATATTTTGTGCACTCAGATTATAGTGATGTACAACCATAATTTATTATGACAATTCTTCTCCAGAATGAATACTGACCCATCGGTCAAATTTTGTTATTTTAAGTATACTACTAAACTGTGTTAATTGATAGTAATTTATTATTTTAATTTAAATGATGCATACTGTCTATTTCAACAAATATTAATTAGGTAAAGTGCACTAGTTCCCAGGGCCAGAGATAGACCGGGGGAGGAGGGGGGGTGGTGGCAGGAGCACTTCATATATTTCAACATAGAAATTAAATTACATGTACATGACAAATAGTAAAAGAATTACTAAAATGAATTAATTTTATAATTATTACATTTTTTTATATAGAAAATTCTCTGTCAGGGGGGCCTGGGGTATTTGCCCCTTATAAATTTTGCCCTGCTAGTTCCTAGACACTTTGTATGTATTTCTCTGTGAAATTATTATTTTTCTGATACAGAATTGACTTATTTGATAATTATTTGTTCTGTGCATGTAACTGACGACGTTTGTTCTTTTACGTATTTTGGAAATACGCAAAAATTTACAACTTTTGAGTGTCCATATATAATGCCATTCTAGTTTTGTTTCCACAAGTGGCAACAACTCTGTAACGGATAAATTATACTCCTTTAACAGTTACCTCCCTTACTTTAGTTAAAAATTACCGAGATGTAACTATGATTAAGCCAATAAGTTTAATGGAATATTTCGTTTTCAAACCCTCTGTGTAAAAATTACTGTAATCCTTCATGGTTATAGACATACGTTAATATCACAGGTGAGGAGCATTTTCCAGAAGTCGTGGTGGGGATGTGGGTGGACTTTCTACTAATCTGTTTGGATCCGTCCTAAATGGGTCACCCACTGCATTAAACAATACTATATGCGGCTAGAAATATGCTAAAGTTTCTTATTAAAAACCCAGCACAAAAGCAAAGAACATGGTGATTACAAATGATATATATCCATTATAGTCTTGACACTTTTCGTCAACTTCGCAGAAACGTCTTGTAATGGTTGCATCTTCTTTTAGTACCCGTTGTTCAGTTTTATTATAACCGTTATTCTATAACTGTGAACTGGGCACGATAAATCAGTATTTTAAGATCGAAATTTTGCGTAAACAGATGCTCCAGCAAATTTCGAAAAGACTGAAATATTTTAAACAACTACGTATATTGATAATTATAGATAGTTATATTAGCAATAAAAATTAAAAACAAACAAAATGTAACAGTCTATATATATTTATTTCTGTGATTGACAGAAAAACAAACAATGTTTACACATTTTAAAATCAATGTAGGCCTACTGTGTGACAGTAGAGGTTAATTAACATCACTGAGCCAATCAGAATGCTTGTAATCCCAACGACAAAACAAGTATTTTCAAAACTATTCTGCACAAGTTACCTCCCTTTCAGTACTGGATTAAGGCATGGGCTCTTTAGCCTAGTGAAAATAAATTAAATATTTCTTTAACTTTTCTCCTTTTGAAAATATTACTGAGGGTCGCACAGAACCTGTAGCTATAAAGTCTTAATCTGACTCTGCTCCCTTTATATATTTATATCAACTTATAAAAAAAGGAGATTAAAACAATATAATTTATTATATGAAACACCCCAAAATCCCAACTCCCATGAAAACCTACCAACGTCTTCCAACTGCCGCCCTAAAGTTCTGTAACTTGCACAATTTTCATTAAATCAATTTCTTTTAAAAATAAGGCCACCTGTAAATAAAGGCCATTATTTGGTGTTAATACCAGTTTTCTTGCATATATATATGTCTTACGCTGGTTTAACACCTACTAAAACTAATATTCTTCTTTTTCCCACTAAATCTACATGACTCGTCTAATAGTAAGTTACGGATTGCTATTAAAAAAACTGTTAATACCACTACTTCTTCCGTTAAAGCTACAAACAACGATATTTTAAATATTTAACCATTTAGAATAGATCTACCAAGTTTCTCGTCCAATATAGGGAAAATCATGACCCTAGAATTGCAAACCTTTCAAGTTAGAAATGGAACTGCAGTTCTTGGGTCACGAAATGTCGAGTAGCATATTATTTTAAAAAAGAATTAAAACGTTGCTAAGATGTCATGGAGAACAATAAGACCCAATGGTATGGATAAAATGCGTACAGGAATTTTATATATATATATATCTA
>JAULBS010019885.1:0-10771 GCA_032355785.1 Symmetromphalus regularis
TAGGTTACCAGAAACCTAGACATAGAGAAACCTAGACATAGGTTATCAGAAACCTAGACATAGGTTACCAGAAACCTAGACATAGGTTACCAGAAACCTAGACATAGAGAAACCTAGACATAGGTTATCAGAAACCTAGACATAGGTTACCAGAAACCTAGACATAGGTTACCAGAAACCTAGACATAGAGAAACCTAGACATAGGTTATCAGAAACCTAGACATAGGTTACCAGAAACCTAGACATAGGTTACCAGAAACCTAGACATAGAGAAACCTAGACATAGGTTATCAGAAACCTAGACATAGGTTACCAGAAACCTGGACATAGGTAATCAGGCAAAATTATTATTTCGAAGCTTGTATACCATATATAACAATATCTCGGAGATGAAACATCTTTAAGTGAAAATATTTGGACAGCGTACTCTTTATGATCACACTCTATCAGAATATCCAATCAAAATATTTTGTCATTTTTCCTTGTCTGTACTCTTTATTGCATCCATAGTGATAAATGTTGAAATGATTATATGTATTTTTTCACTGTAAATAGGCAAAGTTTATCTACTGTAAATATGCACATATGTATGTATGACAGACGTGTGAGCGAACTGCACATCAAAGATTTTGTAAAGATATATTTTTACACAAAATATTTAGTTGATATGTTAATATATGGTTTGTATAAATCTGGTATGAACTTAAACATTATGCTTATTTTCAACATGTTTGAATGACACTGAAGAGCTTTATTCTAAAAACAATGTGATGCTTATTATTGTACATATTCTGTTTTTGCTTAAGGGCCATTTCATGGTATTCATTTCATGTCGGACAGGACATTTACAGGCATTTTTCCATCATAGAAATTATTCTGGATAATTACCAAAAAGTTTGAACTGGTCAGAGGCAAGTACTATAGAATCACTTTATGGGGTAAAAAAATTAAATCTTTGGAATTCCTTTTTCCTTTTCAAAATGAGGCCAGAAAGTTCGTGTCGGACAGGACAAAAAGTGATGCGTTTTTTTTTGCATTTTGGGAAAGTGAAAAGTTCCTTCCAACACACAGTATTCATAATTAAGCCAAGTAATTTTGTTCCCCTACATCATAGGTGGGTTTCAAAAGAAATTTTGATTTCTTAACTCAATTGTAGCCAAGAGGGGGGTAGGGGTCAAAAGTACCCACTCAGCGTGTTGGACAGGACACGTTTTCACTTAAAATTTACTAAAAACACACATTTTTAGTATAAAATGAATTCTTTATTCTAAATTGTACATCTTCAAGTGGTAGAATCAAGAAAAAATTATCAGGAATTAAATACAACAGTAGAAAACAGAAAAACGTGTCCTGTCTGACACGCCGATTTACATGGTTTTATATGAAAAGCCTAATTTGCATAATCCAGAGGTAAAAATTTTCACTCCAAATTTTGGTTTTCAATTTTGTTGACGACATACATACATACATATATGTATCTAACACATCCAATTGATATTTGGCTCAGATTCATACCTTTAAATTTTTGATACCACTTCACAAATACAGTAGAGTCCACTTAATTGCATTCCTGATAATAGCATATTCCTGTTTTTTGCATAATGTCCTGCTTTACAGAACCATTTAAATGCAAATCCATACAAAAGTTTCCTTTTAATTGCATATTCTTTCTTTGCAGTATTTGGTTAATTGAATACAAAAATGTTGAAAACCAGATTTTTTATCTCCAAAAGTAGCCAAAAACATGGCAAAACAAACATTTTTATTAAATGATCACAAAAGGGACTTAGCCTTGTTTTATTTTTAATATCTGATATAACATTCAGGTTATGTGATCTAAGAATTCCTTACTTCATGGTATATTTAGTTATTTTTGTAATGACTTTGATAAATGAACTTTGATTTTATATCAGATACTGTTTAGACTGGTCACAAGACCTTAAATTAACATTTCTGATAAAGGAATAATCCTGTTAATTGCATAAAATATTTGTGCAAAATGCCTATGCAATTAAGAGGTTTCTACTGTAATATATTAATAATATAAACTCATAATACATGGTTTAAAACTTGCACATTCTTATAACAGATGTTTTCAGTTGAGAAAAATACAGTTTATAAATCTATGCATTCATTAACTTCCTAACATATGTGTACATATACACACGACTACTTGTATCATACATGGTTTAAAACTTGCACATTCTTATAACAGATGTTTTTAGTTGAGGGAATTAGTTTACAAATCAACAGATTTGTTCAATGCCGTACATATATATTAAACTGCATGAATTATACATGTCTATATATATAATTAAATAGGTCAGGGCCCTCCATAGTTTGAGAAGTTGCCGGGTACAACAGTGATAGTAGCTGGAGATTTTGGCATGCAAAAAAACAACTTATTTTTTTACCAAAAACGAAAAGTAGTTGGCGGCAAAAGCTGTTATAGACAGCGATTTACCAGCAGTAAACGGGTACTTTTGAGCGCACTGATAGGTATAGTATATAATATCATGTGTTAAAAACTTGCACATTCTTCCGAGAGATGTCTTTAATTGTTAAGACAATTTAGTCAATACCATACATACATATTATACTACTTTATACATATTATAGGGGTACAGTATATATTATCTAGTATCGTGTGTTAAAAAAACAGATGTCTTTAGTTGAGAAAAATACATTACACATAATATTGAAGAAATGATTATATTATACTTTTATATATAATTATATACATGTACATCTAAGTAATCTATACTATAACAATATACATTGATTATATATTTTGTAAGTGTTTAAAAAATGCACATTCTGACAACAGATGTCTTTAGTTGAGAAAAATACATTATGCATATATTGAAGTACATGATTATATTATACTTCTATATATAATTATATACATGTACATGTAGATCTACATACCTATACTATAACAATATATATTGATTATATATTTTGTAAGTGTTTAAAAATTGCACACTCTTACGAAGATGTTTTAGCTGAGAAAATGATTGTACACATAGTAATGAATATGATTATATTATATAGTATATACTCATAAACATTAGAATCCTCTTAATTGCATACAACTATATATATATATATATATATATATATATATACATATATGCATTAATTATAAATGTTAAAAACTTGCACATTCTTACAACAGATCGTCTTTAGTTGATAAAAATACTATTAAGGCAAAATGTTTTGAGTTATTTTTCTTGTTCTTTGTTTTGTTTTTTAAATGTGTTTTTTTATTACAGAGTTCTTGAAGCAATATTCCCAAGTAGCTAAAATGAATAAAAGTAAAATTTGTTAAGATTACTTTTGCAGAAACACACAAGTGCTGTTTCGGTTTCCAGATGTCAGCCATATTCAGTGTTATGCTGGCTTAAAACGTTTATGATTCCCACACAGAAGAAAACATAAAAATGACCTAGTTGTAAAACTAGTTATGAACCACTGGCTGGAATAAGAAATACTCCAAACGGGTTTGCTGAAGAGGATCAATCTACACTTTAGGTGGATGGTTTACCGTCTTAGATATACATAACTTGTAAAGAAAACAGGCATTAGTAGTGCATTGGTTAAGATATTGGACTCGTGACTGGTAGGTACTGGGATCAAATCTGTTGAACAGTGGTTAAGATATCAGATTTGTGGCTGGTACGTACTGGGATCAAATCTCAGTAGAACAGTGGTTAAGATATCAGACTTGTGGCTGGTACGTACTGGGATCAAATCTCAGTTGAACAGTGGTTAAGATATCAGATTTGTGGCTGGTACGTACTGAGATCAAATCTCAGTAGAACAGTGGTTAAGATATCAGACTTGTGGCTGGTACGTACTGGGATCAAATCTCAATAGAACAGTGATTAAGATATAGGACTTGTGGCTGGTACGTACTGGGATCAAATCTCAGTCAAGGCATTGCATTTTTTATCTCAGAGTGAGAGCTCCGCAAGGCTCATTGGGTAGGTGTATACCACTTACATGAACCAGTTGTCCCCAATTGTTTTATCAAAGGACATGGTATGTGCTATCTTGTCTGTGGGATTGTGCATATAAAAGATCCCTTGCTGCTTATCCATAAGAGACAGACAGTACAAGAAGCCGATCAAGACAGCGTGTTTGAATCTTAATTGGATATACAGTCATTTTGTTGGACTCTCAAGCTGATGACAGTGGTTCAAAACCCATTAGAGGCTGGCTCACACTTGACTTGTCAAAATAAGGAAATGTTTGACATCCAATAGCTGATGATTAACAAATTAATGTGCTCTAGTGGTGTCATTAAACACAACAAACAAAGCTAATTTAATGTAAGCATGAAATTATCTCCCCCCTCACTTTTTGCTCCAAAAAATTGAAATTAAAATGCCTAGATAATGATGTTTACCAGTATTTCTCTTTAATGTATCAATATAACACTTAGCCATGTGGTCTTAGTGCAAATATACCGAAGTACAATAGGGGACTATAATGGCATCAAATCATAAATGGATGGATGAACGGATGAACAGATGAATGGATGAAAAGAAGAATAGGTGGATGGATGGATGGATGGATGGATGGATGGATGGATGGATGGATGGATGGATGGATGAACTGAAGAATGGGTGGATGGATGGATGGATGGATGGATGGACAAATGGGTGGGTGGGTGGACAGATGGGCGGATGGATGGACAGATGGATAATTAATGAGTTTAAAATACTGTAATTGTTAAAACACAGAAGATAAGATCCGGTACCACTACAAAATGATTGGAAGCAAGGGGTAACATAAATTATAATTCTGAGAGCAATGCACAGATGAAACATCATTTAAAAACATTTTACAAGCCTCAGCTAACAAGTTTAAAATTTAAACCATCAAAACATAAATCTGTTTAACAACCTTCCAACATAAAAATTAAATCAGCTATTAAAACATAATAAAAAATAACTAACTCTTTTGATGAACTTGTTTGTTGTGTGATATTTCTGTGAGTGATGACGGTCTCGGTCTGTGTCTTGTCAGCGGGTTGTGATGGCATGTCGGCGGGTTGAGACAATATGTCGTCTGTGAGTAGTTTGTTTAAGTACCTCGTATCAACATCTTTCTTGTGCTCAACAGCCTCCTTCTTCCGATACTCCTCTACAGCCCGCTTTCTGTAAACAATAGAAAATTTAAAGGATGCTAGTTCATTAATGATATTTTCTTCCCCAAAACACATTTCTTTAAATTCAAGTACCATTTATTATACAGGGGTGTTGTCACGAAATTCATATTTGGGGGCTGCTCCCGTTTCTGAACATCAGAATGTGCTGGTGAATAATTCAACGATTAACAAGGAACATATTTATAAGAATTATTTGGGGGGCTGAAGCACCCTGGCTCCATCGCCCGTTACAGAGGCACATTACATGATTAAAGATACACTACCTACTTTGTATGTTACACATAATAGCCCATAGTCTGTTTGCGCTACTTGGAAAATGGTTTTTGACGAATAAAAAACAAAATATATTTATATTAAGTTATGATGAATATATTTATAAAATAATAACCGTTGTACCATAGAAATACACTATACAAATAATTACCTAACACCCCTATGTTTACATGAATTCTGCAGCAAATAAAACATGGCGGTCTAAGTAACGCTGGCTCGAAATATTAAAAAATTACTTTTGTCTGCTGTTTAAACGTTATAGAACCAATGGACAAACCAACCCAGACAAAAAATAGTACATTAGTTTTCTTTTGAAAAATATCAACATTAATGAGGTAAGTTGTATATTTTGTTTTTTATTCGTCAAAAACCACGTTCCAGGTAGTGCAAACAGACTATAGGCTACTAGTGATCAAACAAATGGAAATATTTCTTAATTTCTAACCTTGAAATTCACTACCACTACATATATAAAGTACATATACATGTAGGCTACAACATAGTAACACAACAACAGAACAATAATGTAAATATTGAAAGCATTAATATGACATATATAAACTACATATACATGTAGGCTACAACATAGTAACACAACAACACAACAATAATGTAAATATTGAAAGCATTAATATGACAGACTGTCAATATACACTGACAGTGCTATGTTGGTTAGAAAAAGAAAGAAAGTAAAGTTTGTTTTATTTAACGGCGCCTCTAGGGCACATTGATTATTATCTTATCATCGGCTATTGGACATCAATCACATGGTCATTCTGACATATGTTTTAGAAGAAACCCGCTGCCGCCATATTGGCTACTCTTTACGATAAGCAGCAAGGGGTCTTTTATATGCACTGTCCCACAGACAGGACAGCACATACCACAGCCTTTGATGAACCAGTTGTGGATCACTGGTTGGAACGGAAGATAGCCCAAACAGCAAATGGGTCCACTGCAAAGGATCGACCTGACAACTGACAGCTTCACAGGCAATTTAAAAATACAAGTATATTCGGTAGTTAGGGTGTGGTGGAATCTTTTTGGTTTTATCCACAACTCGTTATTAATTTTTGTTTAAACAAACAGGTTTTTATAGTAAATTTATTTAACATTCGTAATTTAATCATTTTTATTTTTTTATTATTATTTTTTTTTATTACTTTTTATTTGTACTTTTACCATAGTGATATTTATTATATTATTTATTTAATATTATATATATTTTATCATTATATTATATATCGTTTACCATATTGTAAATCACCTTTGTACAATGATTTATAAAAAAAAAGGTTTTTTTAAATTTTATAGCCAAGATTTATTTTTGTACTGGTTAGTATTAGGATCAAATCTCAGCCGAGGATTTTTAAATTTGATACGGGTGTAACAGAATATTTGTTCCCTCAAATATTTGTTCCCCCAGGAACAAATAATTGGTGAATATTTATTCCCCCCCCCCATGAATATTTGTTCCCCCACTTTATTTTGTGGTGTTTAACATCCTCAAGCTAGAAATAGTTACACAGTGATAGGATTATATAACCCGCCTCCGTGGCGCAGTGGTTAAGCTATCGGAATCAAGGTTGGTAGGTACTAAGATCAAATCTCAGTCGAGGCATGGGATTTTTCATCTCAGTCGAGGCATGGGATTTTTCATCTCAGTATCAGCTCCAACCCAGAGTGACCGCTCCACAAGGCTCAGTGGGTAGGTGTATACCACTTACACCGACCAGTGGTCCACAACTGGTTCAACAAAGGCCTTGGTATGTGCTATTCTGTCTGTGGGATAGTGCATATAAAAGATCCCTTGCTGTTTATAGAAAAGCAGCGGGTTTCGTGTCTCCTACTAACACTAACCTCTGTCCTGGACAGACAGAACAGGAACCTGAGTTGAGTGCCCAGGACAGCGTGCTTGAACCGTAACTGGATATAAATACGAAAATAAATACCACCACCACTACACTCTTCCATAGCACCAAACCACACATATACACATCCTCTGTTCACAAATACCTCTGTTTTGATTTTTTTTTTAAATAATAATAATAAAAGGTGCAAGGACACGATTTATACATGTATACATGTACTATGTTAAAGTTAATTAAGCATACATTTGATTGGGTTCAAATACATGTCAATGCAAATAGACTTTTTTAAATAACTCAAATTACTGTTATATGAATAAATTAATGTTTCTATTTTTTCTAAATTCAAATGTCTTTTCGACTTTTTTGTTGGCTAGAGAAATGAAAAGAAAGAAAGGAGAAAAAAAAAATCAACTGAAGACAATGAAATGAAATCCAATTTGCATGTATATCTAAAACTAAATCAATAAAAATAAATTAAATTTGAAACAGGATTTAATTTTGCCTTAGTGTTTTTATTTATTATCAGTTTCGGGATTTTAACTGTTATACATTTTTTTGTGGTAAAAAAATCCAATATATAAAAATTAATAATAATTAAAAATATGATAATTAACAAAATGGTCTAAAAAGTTAATACCAAATGTTTTCTCATTATATTTTCGATTTTCGAAAGAAAAAACATACCCAGAACCCCCTCCCCCCCAAAAAAAAACAACAACAAAAAAACCAACAACAAAAAAAACCCAACCAAGACAAACAACAATACAAAAACAAACAACAACATACAAACAAAACAAATAACAGCATTATTATGTGAAGGATTCTATAGTGTTGTACAAAGTGAAATATTAAAGAAATCAATACATGTGACAATTTGAAAATCCATATTTCAAAACGGTCTTTTTTAGCCATCAGATATAAGTAATGAAACTTGTTTATCGGAAAAATGGCAGTAGGTTTCTGCTATAAACATTATTTTTATGAATGTTTATTATTATTATTATTTATATTATCATTATTATTATTAATATTATTATTATTAAATCATTATTATTATATATTTTTTAATTATTATTATTATTATAATTGACTAATAAATGTTTTCTTATCCAGAACAAAAAGTGTTTAAAAAATGTCCATTACAACACTATTATAATGTTTCATTTTATATGAAAAACATTTTTTACATAATAATCTTAATAGATATTTATTGATCAGTGTATATTTAAATTAGCATATGTATTGTCGATGAAATAAATCTTGAGAATAAGCACCCATTCACTTATTACGTATTACGTATTACATAAACTACATAAATACATTTCAGTCTTTCAGTGTATATTAACTCAAATCTTGATAATAATTGTTTTATTATAACTCTGTAACTCTGGTGGATATGAATTGTTTGGGTTTAATTAACAATTAAATGAATTCTGACAACTTCCTATCACGAACATCTGGAAAAGTAAAGTTTGTTTTATTTAACGACGCCTCTAGAACACATATATTTTTATCTTATCATCGGCTATTGGACGTCATACATATGGTCATCCTGACATATGTATTTAGAGGAAACCTGCTGCTGCCACATAGGCTGCACTTTCCGATAAGCACAAGGGGTCTTTTATATGCACCGTCCCACAGACAGGACAGTACATACCACGGCCTCTGGTGAACCAGTTGTGGACGACTAGCTGGAACGGAAAATATCTGGAAAAGTAAACTTTTTCAGATTGTTTGTACACGTTTTAATTTTGTCTATACTTCCTTTGGACTTGTCTTGTGTAGATGTACCGTCTTGATCACGATAACATATAATTTAGACTTCTTGAATTAAAGCGGTATTGCTTTTGTTAACATATATTTTACAATACTATATTATAAATTACAATACTTGATACTTTAAATTTTATTTGAGAAATAGATACCACAAATTTAATCTAAAAAAGCACACGTTGTAAAGACAAAATATAGTAAAACATATTTATAAAAAAAATTAAACAATTAATTGATAATTTTAATAAATTTAAATGTTTTATGAGAAAATTGATAGCATTAAATACGAATGTTTATAATATTAAATTACATAGATTTAAATTTATTTAAATTATTACTAGATGCTAACTACTTGCATAATCAATACAAATTCTGCTGTTCTCTACATTTTCTCTTAAATCGTTATACAAAAAGCATATTAAATACATTATTTTATGTGTTTTTTTCTGTTTATAATTGTTATAAAACAATTTATTATTATTATTATTATCATTATTATTTTAATTTTCTTAATATGATGCATGCAATTTAATCTTTATTTTATAGAATAACATACAGCTCGCCCATACTATTTTTGTTGATTTAAACTAATTTTGTTTTTATTATGACAATGATAATCATAATAAACAGAAGGGTACGAGATAGATGGCAAAATAGTTTACTGTTTTTAAAAATAACTTTATTATTTTTTATAATAAAAAAATGTCATTCGCATTATATCGCATTAAAACTTTTATTATTAATATTTGATTTTTTAAATTGTGATAAATTCTGTCCACTGTCGGGCACTTCAAAGCGCATATAAAATAACCCATTATTTCATCATCATCACCATTATTATTATTATTATTATTATTATTATTATTATTATTATTATTATAAAAGACAGAACTGGATCCAGTCATTTAAATAAATAAATAAATTAATTATTTGTATGGATGTTTTAAAAAAAAAAAAACCTCTGTAAAGACAAACATAATTTATTATTTTATTTGGTTTTCACTGTCTGTTACTATTATGAATTCTTTCTAAGTTGAGGAAAATGAAAACATCTGATTTGTTAAAGGAAAGGATAATTTCCAGCTGACACGCCAGTAAATTTCAAACCATGGTGTTGTTTGTGTATAGAATGTCAGGCTTTTCTATGAAATGCCCCTAAATTAAATTATTTTCTTTTAACATGAGCAGGAGTTGATGATACGTTTTAAAACAATTCTTTAGATAAATGGTATATAACGACATCTAATGTAGTAACCTTTTGTGCCATATATTAGATTTATGTATAAATAGTAGTGGACTTAAAAAAGTTTGGCCCGGTAACTCCCTCACCATCTGATCTGAAATGAGAAGTGTATCTCTTCTTTTTTTTTAAATATTATTTACTGGTTTTTTTTTTAATATTTCTATAATACTATTTCCCTAATACATGTGAATATTATAGGCTTGCAGATGTGTGACAAGACAAGACAAGAATTTATTTACACTCGGACCTTTGCTCAACGGCATAGGAGGAATATACAAAAACAAATTGAAATATACACATGACAAGATGGCTGACCATACACAATAAGGCAGTAGAATCCAATCAATTACATAAGAAGAAGAAGAAAGAAAAAAGATAAAGTTTAAAATTGTTACTATTCTTGTACTATCTGGTATAAAATAATAATAGTA
>JAULBS010019896.1:0-10771 GCA_032355785.1 Symmetromphalus regularis
ATTTTATGATATCCATTAACAACCTTTATTTATTGTATTTATATTTTATCTTGTAGGGTTTCATCTTCATCATTATTTTTAATGCTGTAGATATTGGTGATTATCCATGATTTAATAAAGAGGTACGAACCTAACATTGCAGCGTTGTGTGATTATCTATAAACACCCCATAATACCAGCAGCTACACTTATTTAAGCAAGTTTAAATACATACATAAAAGGTGGTAGTTTGTCTTCCTTTACAACATCTTGAAATACTTTCTGATGTGCCTCCTGTCGCAAATACTGCATCACCTTATCACGGACCTATCAAAAAATAGTCTGATTAAAAAGTTTATCAGATGCACACCCAGATAGGAGACAAACAACATGTGCTCCCTCCAATTTTCACAATTTTCTCTTTTTCTGCAATCACTTTTTTTCACATATTAAGGTTGTACTGCTCCTTTCTTGAAATCCCAAATACAACCCCATTTACTATGATAATTCAACTGATAAAATCTTATTGCAGACAATAAAATTGATGGTTGCAAGTGTATTTTAACAAAATCTAAAGTGGGAAGACAATGCACACAGGAGAGGTTTTTGAAAATGACAGGACTGTAACTTAAGAGAATGTCCTATAAGACATGACTGAATAGACAAGAACTGGATTTGCACCTGAATGGCGAAATGTTGACAAGTGGGAAAAGGAAAGAATATTTTATTTAACCTTTCTCAATGTAATGAAAATGCTTGAATACTGAAGCAGAAGGCGACTTTTCTTGTCAATCGAACCTGCTCTTTGAAGTTAGTATTTCCTGTTGCTTAAATCATCATGAGAGGAAATGATGAAATACATTTACACACACAGAATGTTCCCAATTGCAAATGGTGGGTTTTTGAAGCGTTAGAATTCCTTTATTGATCAAAATTTTCTGTATAAACATGGGTCTTTTTCAGGAGTTTTTCCTAACATTACAAGCACTGGTACTGCAGTGTTACAGAGATTTTGAAGAGCTATTTGAGAATTAATATTATTTTAGGGGTTCGCGAAGGTGATGATTTTGATTCTGAATATCGGGAGTGAATAGAGAGAATTTTCAAATAAAATTTTTGAATGACACCGAGTGTGAGGCCTGTGACAAACAAACAAGCAGAGAGACAGACAAACAGAGATAGACATACTGATTCCATAAACAAAGAATGTATTAAAACATACCTTCTGCATGTTTCTTTTTGCTGTAGCATGGTAAACTTCAATATTTTCAGACTTCTTAATTTCTCGTTCTCGTAGTCTTTTATCATATTCCTAAATTTAAAACAATATTTAATTAAGAATTGAACTTGATAATATTTGAGGTTCATGGAAGTATGAACCGCAAAACTGCTTTACACACTGTATGAACAGTGTAGCGCGGAGCTGTTCATATCAAAGGGTAAAGCTGTTTATGGTTCATACTTCCATGAACCTCAAACATTATCAAGTTCAATTCTTATAATTCCAAATGTATAACTTTGTCTTTAATATAAAGTTTTTTCAAATAAAAATCGAACTATTTCGTCCAGCTATTTACTATTTCATTAACGCGAAATTCATACACAGCTTTAGGGAAACCCCATCCTTGAGATTCGTCTTTTTCCGTCAAAAGCCGAATGAGAAGATCGATTTCTTACTTACAAAAATATCGATTCTTCACAATTATTGCATTAAATGTCAATGTCAGCCAGGTTCATTGATAATTTAACATAGGAACGGGATCTAACTCAAACGGTAGCGTGTCTGCCTGTGAACCGGTCGGTCGTCGGATAGATCCTTCTCAGTGGACCCATTTGCAGTTTGGGCTATTTTCCGTTCCAACCAGTGATCGACAACTGGTTTATCAAAGGCTGTGGTATGTGCAGTCCTGTCTGTGGGACGGTGCATATGAAAGATCCCTTGCTGCTTATAGGAAAGAGTAGCTTATGTCAGAAAGACATATATCAGAACGACCATATGTATGACGTCCAATAGCCGATGATAAGATAAAAAACAATCTGCATTAGAGGCGTCGTTAAATAAAACAAACTTTACTTCATAATTTAACCTAAAGAAATGACATTAATAGTTACTTAACTGAATGTAAACGATAATATAAACACATAAAATGATCTCGTTTGTATAGTTAAATGTGTATGTGGTGAAGCGGTTGGTGTATGAATATTTAACTATAAATTTGAGAACGGGCGCCATTTTATGAAGGTGGATTTCCGATTACAGTGTTGAAATTACAATTATCAAATCTTAAGTGTGAAAATTCCATGTGATGACAGATTTTACATCGACAAAGTGTGTTCAATGTTACCAGGGATAGATGAAACCGGTATGTCGCATGTTTCTGTTGTATTAACTGGCTTTATAATTGTGAAAGTTGACAAATGTGTCGACTGTTACGATATGTGTGAGATTAAACAGGACCAAGCTTATATTTCGTTCACAACAGACACAAAGTTTCTCTTCAAATGACAGGCGCACTAAAATCGGAAACTGTACCCAAAATGGGAAAAAACTAAATGCCAATACCCAAAGTTCATTTGAAAATAGTAAAAGAGCGAAATTGGCATTCTGGAAATGTATCTGATCATCATTAAGACAATTACATTGCAAACTCAATTACAGTTTGCAATCAGTTAGTACAAAGACAGTAACAAACTAATGGAGCTGTCAACTTCAAAAAGAAATCGCGTCAGCATGCAGGGTGAACAAAAAATCATTACTGCTAGCTTCGAGACTGATTTCATATGCATATGCAGGATTTTTGAAAGGGGGGGGGTCAAAATGTGATGTGTAATGGTTAATTTTCACGTCCTTCCACTCGTAAATGTTAAACAAAAATACGAGACCCGACCTCATTACTTCCTCCGGATTCGCGAAATTCAAAAATGAAAACCAGTCAATATCACTGATATCGCGTGTAAAACATGAGTCTGTGTATTTAGACAAAATGATCAATTACTAAAAAAAAGAAGAAAAAAAAAGTAGTGTCGGAAATAGAATAAAAAAGATTTTCGTTCGTTATTTCTTTCATATTAAATTGACAAGAAAATATCTTGTAAATACATATTTAATGACACTCTACCTAATTTAGTATTTACTGGTTTTGTCTCTCATTGTTGTTGAAGGTGGTGTTTACTCTTGAAGTTAAAAGAAAAAAATTCAGTAAACTGGTGATTTACACATTTTATTCGAACAAACTATACCAAATATTGAGTGACGTGTCAATTGCATTGCTGTTGCAAAATGTAAAGGACAGTCTGTACCAGTAAAGTGTGAAAATCACCTGTTTGCAAAAATATCTCTTAATTTCAACAGTAAACTCAACCTTGTACATCAATGAGAGACCAAACATGTAAATGTTAAATTAGGTACAGTGTCATTAAATATATATTTACAAGATATTTTCTTGTCAGTTTGCTGTGAAGGAAATGATAGACGAAAATAGTTTTTATTCTATTTCCGACACTACATTTTAGTTTACGTTCTAATTAGTTGGATTATAGATAACATCCATTTCTGATAGGAGTTTTCTCGTCCCAGCTAGTGCTTTAAGACTGATATATTAAAGTCCGTGGTATGTGTTGTCGAGTCTGTGTGAAAGAACATATTAAAAACGCTCTTGCTGCTAATGGAAAAATGTAGCGTCTTTCTTCTCTTGACTACGTGTCATAATAACCAGTCGATGATTAATAAACTAATATTTTCTAGTGGTGTCGTTAAACAAAACAAATCAAAAAAAAAAAAAAAAAACACACCTAATGTATATAAATTTAAAATGATATTTGAAACTAAAAAAACTGGTGTCCTTAGTTATTTTCTGCCACATACTTATGCATTTTCTAAAGTCCCGTGGCTGAAATTCTGTTTTTATTTTACGATTTCTTAACTTTATTTATATAATTTATGTTAACTAATATCAACGTAATCATATTTTGTACATTATTAGTAGTATGCTTTTTCTGCCATCTTGTCATTTTATCGATGTATATAATATGTTATCGTAGCATCTATGCTGTTGAATTACGGCCAGAGTGAAATAAAGTTCAGTTTAGTTCAGTTTAGATGATTAATAAATCAATGTGCTCTGGTGGTGTCGTTAAACAAAAATCAAACATTTATAATAGTATTTATAAGTATAAGACAATATATAAGTGGGCAGTTCCGGAGGACGGACACATGCAAATGATGTCACTTGTTAAGATTGTATTCTATAGCATTACATTTATCTAATATTTTCTGTGATACCATATAACATATCGAACAGATAGCACTTCTGTACTTTGTTATCTCAGAACAGAGGTCAGTGAAATTTAAAGAAAAGGAAGGAATGTTGTTTATTCTGCGGCTTTTAGGTGTCTAGCATGTGGTATTCTGTGATTCGTGGTCTTTACAAGAAACACGCAACCGCCACATAGGTACTTCTTTCTGTTTATAGCAATGGATATTTTATAGGCGTTTTATCGCAGACAGAACAGCACATATCACGGTCTTTGAGAAACCAGTTGGGGATCATTGTTCAGTGCAAGTGGCGTACAACTATGAATTGTTTATATGCGTTTTCTCACAGACAGAACAGCACATACTCTCGCCTTTGTTACAACACTTGTGGGTAACTGGCTGGAATGGAAAAATAACCTAAATGGGTGCACAGAAGGGTCTCATTCCAGCACATTTAAATAGCCGTGGTTAAACAGTCACTTTGTATTTCTTATTTAATAAAGGTTAACTTGATGAATGCGTTATACAATTTTTTTTTGAAGACCTCAAGGTTTGTTTTGCAGAACGTTTTAATTCCCGACTCTTAGAGAAAATCGATTAATGAACCTGTCATTTGCTGAATTTAACATGAAGAGATACGAAACTGACCAATGGAAACACCGAGAACTACATTGTAAACACCGAGAACTACATGGTAACTACACACTGGAATTATAATACAATGTTCTTTCCGTGTTCATATAGCTGGAGAAACATAATTGACAATTTCAATCGAGCTGTTTTGTGCAGAAAGTACCTGAGCTTTTGTAAATCAGTCAGTAAGTTTGTGATAAACAAAATCACTAACCTTCGCAAATAATCGTTTACAATGTTTACAAGAAAACTGACATACGCAACCCCTGAAATTGCCCGCGGCAATCGGCAATGCCGTGTAGATAGCCGCGGTATTTTTCATTCTCGGCGGCACTTTTTTTTTTTGCCATGGACTAATTAAAATTTTTTTTTTTTTTATTGCATTGAAGTTAACTATGCTAAAATTGCCGTGGAAAATGCCGTGGACACTATTTCTCCACAGCATTTATTTTGCTGTGGACATTTTCTTAATTTCAGGGGTTGCACACGTGCCCTAGACTTTCTATTTTAGTGAAAGCTACTTAATGTTTCTCTTTGTAATACCATGAAAAGGGGGATGGTATTGAGTTTGGCGTGGCGTGTTGAGGTCTTAAGTTTACAATTTGTTAAACTAATGTATTGAATCATTCATCATTGCTTTGTCTGTTTAGTTTAACGACACCACTAGGGCACATTGATTTATTAAACATCGGCTTGGGGGGACAGTATAGCTATCAATCATTACTTTAAAAATATTGAATTTGAAAGAAAATATTTGGTAAATGCCCTCACCCCTGCGCTCTCGCTAGCTTCGGCCCTGTTTATAGCAGGTCACAATGAACTTTACTCCTACAGATTTAAGCTTCTAAATACATTTTGCTAGTCAGCCTATTATCGTTAAATATGACACGGCTTTTGGTTCGTTCTGTCAGCAGTGTTCTTCATGGAATCATCGAGTTTCGTTTGACAGCTAAATAAAAGAAACTAATTGGTTTCAGGTGGCAAAGCCGACGGAGAATCTGAATTCATATTTCGAATGAAAAACCTAGCACATCTGCGTATTGTATTTCATATTCAAATATCGTGAACCACCGCCTGTTGAAATGGATGCGCCATATTTTGCAACTTCTTTTAATTTAGAATAGTAGGATGATCCGTGTTTTGCTATTTTTATAGAAAATAATTTTCGGTGGATTCCTCACACATGTTTAGCAGTACCCAACATAAAGCATTTTTAATTTCTTTTTTTTATAACTATCGACGAAAATATACTGAACCAAAAAAGAAAGAATGCATGTTGAAATATTGTTTTCTTTCATGGGGTAGTCACAGTAATGGTTCATTGGTAGCAAACACTGTTGCAACTTGTGATATTACTGCACACACCTCCTCCTAAATGGTGTAGTTATCTAATCACAGTATTTCTGCCATGAATGTCTGGTTTATGAAATAAATGACTATTGATTACTTGCATACTTTCATTTTTGGTTGAGTATAATGTGTGCACAGCTGTTTTCACTTCCTTGACATTAAGCTTTATGAAATCATTTTGCCATTTGGTTAAAAGATACTAATTCCTTTCAGGTGGAAAAGCCCATCTTTTAGATTTTACATAGTATGATACCAGCTCCAGCCCTGAGTGAATGCGATACAATGCTCCATGGGTATGTGTCTGGCACTTGCCCCGACCAGTGGTCAACATCTGGTTCATCGAAGGCCTGATATGTGCAGTACTGTCTGTGGGAACGCACATATAAAATATCCCTTGTTCCTAATTGAAAAAAGTAGCCTATGTGGCGGTAGGGAGTTTCCTCTAAAGATCAATAGTTGTAAAACTCCATGTCTGACAATCAACTAGCCGCTGAATAAACAATGTGTTGGCGTGTCGTTAAACACCCGATCCTTTCCTTTGCAGAAACTTTTCAAGCCTTGTTGTTGTCGACACAACCTATAGGGGGATCCAGAAAATTAATTTGTGGGGGGCCAAAGAATCCTCGGTTCTTTAACGTTAAATAATAATAATAATAAAACAATTTAAAAAACACACAAACTTTAGGGGTGCGGTCACCTGGGGCCCCCTAGATCCGCCATGGCAACCTCTAGGCCGAGTATTATTATTTTTCACGTTTAACAAGCTCTGCTCAGGTCAGTTCATCTGTTTACACAATAATTCATTTATTTTTCCTTCAACATTGCACTGTACTATTGACATACACAGCTGCTGTGATTTCCAGTGCTTCACAATGAATCTGTGTCATTTCGTCGCTAAATAAAATAAACTAATTGGTTTCAGGTGCCAAGTCTCATCTGACTCAGGCTTTCAATGGAAAGGAAATCACTTCCACTGGATATTGTGTTGTCATTAATTCATCTTTACCTACAGTCATATAGAATATTCGTACACCCAGGGCCGGCTGAACTGTGGGTGGGTGGGCAAGGGGATTCCCCCCTCCCCCAATAATTTGCGGCGCCCTTTTTGCAACAATATTTACATTTTTTGTTTTGTCTAACGAAACCACTAGAGCACATTGATTTATCAATCATCTGTTATTGGATGTAAAACATTTGGTTATTTTGACATGTAATCTAGTGTGGGCCAGCCACCAACGGGTTTTGAACCACTGTCATCAGCTTGAGAGTCCGACATTCTACCCCTGGACCTCCGAGGCTCACTAAATTTACATTTATTGAGTACGTTGCAGGCGCCTTTAAAATGACTGATGGCGTCCCTATTCAGTCTTGCCACCTCCCTCAATATTTAAAAATCTGCGCCGGCCCTGACACCTCTACCTACTTTCCATCCAAGTATGCTAAAATCATCAGATATGACAAGGTTTGCTGTTTTGTATCTATACTCAACCAAATAAGAAAGTACGTATGTTGAAATATTAAAAAGAAAATTAATGTGCCGGTTCACCATAAATCATTGGCAGCTAACACGTTCGCAACTTGTTATATTACTGCACACACACACACACACCTTCTCCTAAATGGTGTGGTTATATAATTCCAGAATTTCTACCATGAATATCGTTTGGTTTATGAAATAAATGATAATTCCATACTTTCTTCTTTTAATTGAGTATGTATTAAAGCAGTTCCACTAAAGTCAGGCGGCACCCGTAGTCTTAAGTGATTACGTCATCGGATTCAAGGCAGATAGTTAATCGGATCAAATCTCAGTTGAAGCATGGAATTGTCAGTGAGTAGATGTATGCCGTTTGCACCGACTAGTGGTCCACAACTGGGTTATCAAAGGTCGTAGTATGTGCTATCCTGCCTGGTGGATACCGAATATAAAAGACCACTTGCTTGTTATCGCGCAGCCGTATTAGTGTAGCGGGAACGGGTTTCAGTTCTCCTACTAAGGCCAATCTCTCTCTTGGACAGATTAGACAGAAAATTGGGTTGTGTGTCCAGGACAGCGTACTTGAACTTCAGGGGCGTTGGAGCCTGTGGGAGGGGTTGAGGGCTGCAGCTTCCCAATAATTCTGATAAATATTTTTTTTTTTATTCGTTATTGAATTATTCAACGTTCAGAAACGGGAGCAGCCCCCTCTCCCCAATATGAGCAGTCCCCCAATATGAATTTCGTTCCAACGCTCCTGAACCTTAATTGGAAATAAGCATGAAAATACTTTTAACCAACCGTTATGTGGGTGAAACGCCTAACATAAAATATACTTTTTACAATTAAGTTCAAACTGTATACAGTTGCAGTCACTTCAGTATGTACACCGTGTTCTTTATATAATTTGTCTGTGTCGTTTGGATTTAAAAAACAGAAAGAACTAATTGGTTTCAGGTGGTAACTCATAAATGCCCTCTCACGACATTGTATTTCATACGACAAATAACGCGTTGTGTATAATTTTATTATATTTCCTCACAATGTATTAGAACATGGTCATCTACGGCTGCTACTTTGTATGTCAGTACATTGCCAATTAGCTGTGTGGACAGGTCCACAACACTGACGATGATTTATCTTGAATTTCAAATAATAATAATGATTATAATAATAATAATAATAACAACAGTAGTAGAAGTAGTAGTAATATTAGTAGTAGTAGTAGTAGCAGTAGAAGCAGTAGTAGTAGTTGTAGTAGTAGACGTAGTAGTAGACGTAGTAGTAGTAAAAGTAGTAGTAGTAGAAGTAGTAGAAGTAGTAGTAGAAGTAGTAGTAATAGTAGTAGTAGATGAAGTAGTAGTAGTAGTAGTACTATAGTAGTAGTAGTAGTAGTAGTAGTAGTAGTAGTAGTAGTAGTAGTAACATGCAATACGGCAATGTTTGTACACGAATATTAAGAGGATTAGCCTATGTTATTACTAAATGTTATATTCTTGTCCGCACTCATGAATCTCTGTCAAAACAGTGATGATAGGATTTAGTGAAAGGAGAGCATACCACCACCTCTACCTGTGATTCCCGCCTCGATCTCATCTTTGAGTTGTCAGTTCTAACGAAAGTCAGTTTAGTGACTAATAATGCTTTTAAAACAAGTGTTTCTATGAAAATGAGACGAGATAGCATGTAACTCTATAACAGATAACGCTAAAACATAATTTTACAATGGCTTAGGAACATATTAGATTCTGATTGGTTTCTACTTTAATAATCAGGTTTCAAATCGTCGTTGATCCTACGCTAATGTGATTGTGTCACTTTTCTCATTTAATAGTGATGGTAGAATAGAGATAAACATACTCTAATTTCATTTTTGAGGTGTATTACCATGGAATTAGAAACCGTTAAATGTTACATTTAAAACATTACGTTAACGCGATTGGTTTTAAATGTCGTTAAGCGGTTTCTAATCCAAATGATAATGTCAGGGCCGGCGCAGCCGAGGGCAGAGGCAAAGGGCATTTGCCCACACCCTCCCAACAATCTGCGGTGCCCTTTTTTGCAACAATATTTACATTTATTGAGTACATTGTACGTGCCCTTGAAATAACTGAGGGCACCCCATTTCAGTATCCCCACCAAAAAAAAAAAAAAAAAAACCGGCTGCTTCGGCCCTGAATGTACTTTAAAACTGAAATCAGTGTATCTTTATCTGCTAAATCAAAGCATAATTATTATTAAATATTGAATTAACAAAAACTCGTCTAATTTTAAAATTGCAGGGCAAAAAAAAAATAAAAAATAAAAAAAAAAAAATAAAAAAAAAAACCCTCTAAGAATATAGAAGGCAACAGGTATGTCTTTATACAAAGGTAGATGACGTCATCTCCTAGACCAGTGCTTCCCTTCATTTCCCCACTCGCGGACCCCTTACGACAATTTACAAATTTCTGAAGACCCTCACATCTGGATTTATTCTGTTCAGTTTAGGGGTGGATTCACAAATTGTTTTGGGAAATACTGTGCTAGAGCTATGTCTTTGTACCAATATGTGTGACGTCATCTGCTAGAGCAGCCATGATAGGCTTTTTCTGAATGTGGAAATAATTCACGAATAACTCAGGGTTTGAGAATTACCACTGCCGACGCTATGCGCCAGTGGATGCAACTGAAGTCTCAATAAAATGACTTTAGTGGTATCTCTTTTAAAGGCATATTCCCACGTAATTTAAGGGGCTTTGTGCTCTAAATTTTGATTGCGAATGAAACTTACATGCATTTGTTATACTAAATCTCGTTTCATATCACGCAAGACATTTTAAATGAATTCCATGTCGAGTCGATCGATGTTTTCACATTTAAAAATTTCAAATTTCATGATCGGAACTGCTCGCATTTTTTTGCAGCCTCAAAATTATTCAGAAGTTTTAAAATAACTGCTAACTTGGAAATACCCGTCACGAGACGCGAAATATATACGTCACACCTTCAACGGAATGAAAACCGTTATTTTTTTCCGATTTATTTGTCCGTGAGCATAATTCATTATTATTTTTAAAATATTGATAATAAGTGAG
>JAULBS010019907.1:0-10771 GCA_032355785.1 Symmetromphalus regularis
AAACTGAATTTTTATTAGCCAAATTCAATTTTTTTAAGCCAAACATAATTTGGGCTTAAATGCTAAAATTATACAACGTTGTTGTCAAGTCCTATTTTTGTACAGAAAGGGGGAGTGCGACCCCTTTTACTTTCTGCCACCCCCCCTTGCCCCTACCCCTTTGTTTTATGCCACTTCTGTCGGCTGGTGGTGTTTGCGGTCGGGCTACCAAATAACTTCTTTCCACTAGCACAACGAGTGGAATTAAAGAAATATATATATATATAACCGAATGAAAAAACTGCAACGAAAAGCGCTCGACATACTGGCTTCGATAAATAAATTCCGACTATTATTAGCCTGGAAAACGTCAAATACCTCGCTAGCGTAATCTGCAAAATAACGCAGTCCAAGATTGGCAAGATGTCGTAATATCGCGAAGAGTGCCGAATGGCTTCGCTACAGACATTTTTTTTCTCTCTTCCGGTTGAAACAAACGCTCGACATACTAGTTTCGATACATAAAGTTCGATTATTATTAGCCTGGAACACATTAATTAATTCACTGCAAAAAATATTCAGTTTCGGCAAGATATCGTAATATTCCAAACATTGTCGAATGGCTTCCCTACAGAGATGTTTTCTTCCGGTCAAAAAAAAACAATTTTTTTTTTCTTTTATGGTTAAAAATACAAGTATTATAAGGAATTAATCCATTGTTACACATTACTTTGAAGGTAATTATTATTTTACTTTAGGTTGTCTGTTTTTAGTCTTACTCCGATCGAGGCAATCATCCGCGAAGTGTGAGACAATCGGATCGCACGTGGCATTTTTGGTAAATAAACTTGTAGTGGATGAACATGGCTCGTCCCTTCCATGATCACTGCGTCATTGTCCCGAGGACTCGTATCCGTGAGATCCCCGAATTATAAAAATAAAGAAGAAAGAAAAGTTTCACTAAAAATAAGCTTAGCCAAATTTTTAGCCATTATCAGATTTTATTAGCCATATTATGTAAAAATTAGCCAATGGCTAATTTGGCTACCGACTGCGCGATCCCTGGATACTGTGTTAGAAGAAGAATATTTTAATACATATTAAATAAACAGACAAGACTCATTTTTGTTATTTTAATACATATTAAATAAACAAGACTCATTTTTGTTATTTTGCTGTATTATCTGCTGCAAAAGGTTACAACTTGCAAGAATATACAGCCATGATTATGTAGTGCTTGTGCTGTATAATTCTTGCACACTGTAAATGATAATGCTAACCTGGTGACAGCAAATGAGACAGAAGAGTGTGCAGCTAGCTGTTTCCAGTAGGTCCATGTCAAAACTCTCCAGTAGCAGCATGTGAAACACCAGCTACAACACACAAGAGAAACCGTCAACTTCAGTTCACAACCTCAGTTTATATAGTAGTTGAATAATACAGTATTACAATATTAAACACTAATAAGATCAGCAATTTACATTAATGGAAATAATGGTTGCCTTTATATAAAGCCTAACAGACATGGCACCCAAAAACATGTTTTTGGCAATTTTCTTTGCCGTGAACATTGACGGAAAACAGGAAACACTGTTTTGCTGAATATGTTTCATAAAACAAACTTGTGTGCTTTGCCTGCTAAACAAAAACAGGCTCCTCATGTGATGTCAAAGATGAACCAATCAGCAAATGAGTAGCAGCCACTTTATTTCAAAATGGTGATATCCAGTACTGACCCCACTGTAATGTGACGCCATGTGGGTTTTTTCTTCTATTTTTGTTTTGCCGTGTGTGCTAGCTATTTCCACGTTTGATTGAAACAAGAAATACATTTCTGTTTCAGAAAAACATGTTTTAGGCGCTGTGTGTGTTAAGCTTTAATAACCAAAATGTTAAAAACATATTTTGTTTTAAAAATGGTTATTGTATTAAATTATATCAAACACTTTTATTTCAGTTTCTAATTTATTTGTTTTCTGAAAGTGTACAAATTCATAAACATTATAATTAGATTCAATATTTATTAAAAATAGTTCTGGCTTCATGGAGGGGATATGTATTCTCTTGGTGTGTCTCTTTATCAATACCATTAGAATACATGTAACATCAATAACCAGATGTTAATAAATATTATCAATCAATCAATCAATCAATTCTCCATTAACCAGCTCATTTATTAATAGCAAGCTAACTTCACCTTCAAGAAATGAGACAAGGTTGCCTGCAGATAGCTGTTGGCCATGTTACTCTGGAAGATGTGGGAGGCTAGCGAGGCAATAATCTCCAAACACATCTTAGTAATGTCTGGTCCAAATCTGAGTAGTTAAGGTAAAATTCACAAAAACAAGAACTACTTTAATTAAATTTCTTAGCTTTGGGGATTTGGTTTGCTGTAATTAGAAAGGTTCGAAAATATTACCCATATTTCATAAAATATTTATTAAATAAATTCAATAATTAATAACAGCACTTATCCATAACCAATAACACAAGGTAATCTAGCAAAGTGAATGGCAGTGAATGTTAAGGATACGTTGAGAGTCCGAGCTCAACAGAACCCATCAGCGTTTTGAAAAGATCGGCTGGAAGACTTGTGAACTTGTCTGGATGGACCTCACCAAGAAAAGAAACTAGCTTGAAATACTGAGAACACAAGGACGGGAACTGAAATGACAAAACTTATCAATATATCTTATGACTGCTGAAAACACAGAAATGCATCAATATTATATACTAACACACTACAATATGTTTACCCAACAATACTCATACTACATTATCATATATAATAAAAATGTCAAGAAATATCACTATTCCACAGACATTTCAAGATTAAAATGGTTAATAAAATACAGTTCAAACTTCACTGTAACCTGAAGGTGTTAAAATTGTCCAGCTCTCCAAATCAGTGGTGAAATAAATGAGTCTGACCTCTACTTGCACCAATTTGGATTTTGCATTTATTTGTGCTATGCATAAACAAAATTAAAAATACAAGGGCTGGCTGGCTAGTTGGTTGTACTTACTTTAATGGTTATACCTAATTAATGTTCCCCTAGGCACACATCTCAGCTTCCTGTGCTGTTTGTCCAGGACAGAAGTTAGTTAGTAGAAGAAACAAAACCCACTGTGGCCACACTAAAATGGCAACTTTTAGTAATTAGCAGAAATGGATAGTTTATATGCAGTCAGACAGCTAAAACCACAGACTTTGATAAACCAATTGTAGACCACTTGTTGATGAAAGTGGAGTACACTTACCCACTGAGCATTGCAGAAAACACACTCTGAGTTGGAACCAATACTGAGATTTGATACAATATCTGCCATCAGAGGGTCCGATGTTAACACTACATAGCAGTGCTGGTAAAAAGCACAAATATGTTGCATGTCTCTTACCTTGAGCAATTCTTCATTCATTAAAGGCACTATAATATTAAGACCATATAGAACAACATCAGCTGCAGACATCTGACCTCCACTTTGTGGAACACCCTCTTCTGAAAAAATTGAAAATACTTTATAATTATCAAATTTCACTTTTACGTTTCGTAATTAAGGCCATAAAGAGGTTTAACTATAATGGACTAATATACGGCTGTTGTAATAAAGCCTGCACAAATGCAAAATCTGCATAACCAGAAAAAAGGTTATGCCAAAAACATTTGCATAACATATTTAGAATTAGAGTTGCATAACCAGTTTTAAGAAAATGGAAAAACAACTTTAAAATTAATAAATAAAAGCATTGTCATAATTTTACAGTATACACATCAAACTTATACCCAGTCATTTTTTTATTATTACAAGTAATGCTTAAAATTTTAAGTTGTTAAATGAAAACCTGAAAACTGAATTTAGAAAAATTTCACATGTAATATTTGATCATTCTCCGTAATCAGCCGAAGATGTACAACATTTATTAATGGAAGCATCACAATTTCTGATTGACCGCATTTTTAAGGAATTCCGTTTGGCGACATCTAACAACCAATGGGAATACATTACACTTTCCAACATAGGTATTTTAACTAGACTGGCATTTGTAATTTCTGTTACATTTAATTATAATTATACATGTCGGAAATCAGCCAAGTTGTTTGTACTCTTTTTAGTCTTCCTTTTTTCTGTGATCAAATTATCTATTCACGAAAGTGAATTATGAAAATGTAAGCGCCTTAAAAGCATCCTGGGGAAAGCCCTGAATGTTCTAACAGTAGCAGATACAGACAACTATTTAAACCCTTCAAACCCCAACCTAGGATCTGCTTCTGCTTTAAAACTCTTGTTTGGAAACTGAATCATCAAAAACAGCTGAAATTTGATGAAATGTCTCAAGAAAATCTGTTATTAATAAATGAAAAATAATCATGCTTCTAGATTACCTGCATCTCCAAAATCAATAAAATCTTTAGATAAGAGATTGGTAAGCAGTTCCATGACAATAAGTATATCATTGTACTTATTCTCCTCTTCCTCACTGAACTCTACAACTCGCTTCCCTGCAATAAAACAAGAGACTGGTCAGAATCACAATAAGTATATCAATGTACTTATCACATTAAAAATGTCAATGTACTTATTCTCCTATTCCTCTTTCTCAGTCAATGCACAGGATTTTTAACGTCGATACTTACTCCAACCTAGAGTGAGTACTACACATGGCTCAACTGATAAGTGTATGCCACTTCCACTGACTAGTGGTCCACAACTGGCTTATCAAAAGACATGGTTTCAGCTGTCTTGTTTGTGGGAAAGCACATATAAAAGATTCCTTGTTGTTAATCCAGGTGGCAGTAACAGGTTTCCTCAAAAGACTATGTATTGCAAAACACCATATGTCTGAGACCAAGTAGCTTCAGAATAAACAATGTGCTGGACAGTCGTTAAACAACCAATCCTTTTCTTTGAATTAGATCATTACATCAAATTAATATATCTAGAAGAAAATTTAATGTTTGTGGAAAGTGAGTGAATCCTCCCCAACTTGTGGTAGTCCTAACAAACTGAGAACCCTTTTAAAATAATGAAAAATTCTACATTCAGTATTAAATACCAAAGAGTACAACAAGATAAACATATCATTAGTTTTCATTCACTTATTATAAATACCTGAGTTGTGTTTAGAATACATCTGGATAGCAGACAAGCAGAGATCATACAGTTTTTGAGACTTTGTCTGAAAAATGAATATATTCCATTATTAAACAGACTAACATTTTTTAACAAAATTTATTTTGTTTAATAATGTGCTAGTGCACTGTCTAAACTGGCATATATCTAATTTAAAAAATTATCAAGAAACATTTTTTGGTACCAAACTGGATAATAATATATCTAGCACCTTTTCTAACTCATACTATTTTCTCAGTGCCACAAGTAAATGGTACTGACAAGATTTTATTAACAATACAAATTATTAACATTTGGGATTGACCAACAGGCAATGCCTATATTAAGGTCTCTCCCTACATTTTACATAACATATTTAAACATGACAGACAAAAATTGAAAAATATTAAAATGTGTGATTAGAAGAGAGAGAATGAGAAAGTGAGAAGAAGAGAGAAAAAAGAGGGGGAGAGTGTGTGAGAATGAATGAATGATTAAAAATCACTAAAAAATATACTTGCAATTATGAACTGTTGAACCATTTCGAACATGATTGCATTTTCTTGATAATTAAAATGTGAATTACCATACAGAAGTATTGTGTAGTTAAAATGTGAGTAGGCAGATAGCAATTTAATATGTTGCCTATCATATAAGGACATTGGAGTAAGAAGAGCTCAGAATTTTCAATAGGATGGCCACAGCCACACATTGGATTGTCCGAGATAAAACATGTAAATTTATGTCCATTTAGATCACTAATATTCAGACGAAGTCGGCAGTGTAATATTTCTGGTCTTCTGTCATTGGTGTAAAAATAAGATGGAACTTTAGTTTTATTTACATTTATATATATTTTTTAAAGAACTTATTGATGAAGTGTTTCTAGCATTTACAGATAAATTATTCCATAAATTAACACCTGATGGGAAAAACAAATTTGAAAATAACTTTGTTCAACATCTAAAACCCTGTAAGTGATCAGCGTTTCGCAGTGGGTACCGAAAATATTCTGCAACCATTTGAGGTAATTTCTCGGATAGGTACTTTGCCCTTACTGAGTTGGTACATAATACATAATTTACTACATTTTCTCCTCTTAGATAAAGGCATGAAACCAGACAGAGTTCTGTGTAAATATTTAAAACAACATAAATAAAATATTATGGGTTCAAATAATGTTTATAGTACCAGGCACCAGTTGTTTGAATCAAGTTAAGAGCCACTGGGGGTAAGGACTATTTTTACTGGTGCCAATTCTAAAATGTGGTCACTAGTGCTCTTATTTCCTTTGTTTTTTGTACTTTGGTTTAACAACACCACTAGAACCAACTGATTTATTAATCATCGGCTACCGGATGCCAAATATTTGTTAATTTCAACACTGTCCGTGTGAACCTCACTAGTAACAATGCAACTGATTATTTCAACCCATAGCTTATAAAACATGACATTTAAATTCCTGTGTCTTATTAATATATATAACAAACTTAGAACAATTATTTTCTCTCATTTTTCAATTACCATAAATAAAATAACAAGAGAACAAAGCTAAATACTAGTTAGGTATAAGAATGTTTACCTCTCCGAGATAACACAGATGTCTATTCACAACCTCCGAGAAGAGCTCAAGAATCAGAGGTACTACATCTTCATAATTGTGGTACACATCTGGAACATAGGAAATATCAAAACACATACATACAAATAACAACATTTGCAGTTTTACAAACGTGTAAACAAGACAAATGTCATTATGTAGTCAAACAAAAAGTAATACTATTGTTTAATGCAAAATATTCACCATAACCAAGCTCATGCCAGATTAATCTGATTTTAAATTTTCAGCTTATAATTATATCCCTCCCCAATCAAATCAACAAATTTTAAGGGGTAACATAAGAATCTGCCTGTTTAATACATTTGGAGATTGGAGCTAGAGATAAATGTTTATAGAAAACAAAAGACTGCAAACAGATTCCAAAATATAACCAATATTTATATACATTACAATACATTATCAGAAGAAAATGTACACTATTCTACAATCTGCGAGTGAATGATATAACAACACTGGCCATATATACTACACTCAATCCAAGATGAAGTGGCTAATTAATTTATATTATACATGTATACAGACTCAAAAGGCAATTTTAATGACAGCTAGATAATTACCAAGAAGTTTGATACTCTCTGCCAAAAGTGGTGAGAGAAACAGGAACATTCTGTCTAAGTTGTCAACCCGTGAACCCTCAGCAATCCCAAGAAGGGTCTCCAACAGAATAATAACATTTCCTTTCACCTCCCCAGTGTGCCTCAGTTTGGCAAAGTTTTTATTACAGACTAGTGAATAGAATCGCTCGTGAACAGATTGTAAAACCTGAAAATAACATTTCCTCATCAAAATGACATAGATGTTACAGCCATTCATTATCCTGTACTGAAAACAAATTCTAAGACAGTACAAATTTAAAATATAATTGAAGAATGAAGGAAGTCATGATGTGGTTATATAGAAAGATAGCTAATTCAACGCTAATATAGAAATGTCTGTATGTGTCATAGATGGATTATATGACAGCAATGAATGTGTCTCTCCTTACAATGGCATTTCCCAACATCATCTGAAAACAATGGACAAGAGTTCACAAGAATCCACGTTTTTCAATTATATTTATATTGTTTTTAATAATGTGCTATGTGACTAATTCAAAATTTGATAGTAATAAACTAATATAATTATTATTAAGGTATTATTTTTTTCTAATAGATGTTATTTGATCATTAGCCAAATTAAAAATTAAATTAAATCAAGCATTGTATGACCACATCGTCAACATACTCTTAATTTTTATTCATGCAATCCATTATTATTTTCCACAATTAAAAGTTTTTAAGTCGATGAGTGACATAATTTCCCACTATGAAAGAATATCCCACTTGAATGAATGTCTAAATCAAATGATCCTCACATTCATTAATTAGCCAACATGAATCTAAAAATACAGCATCCTTTATCCAATGATATTACTAAAACAACTATCAACTGAAGTTAAAATGTATACAGAACCAAATATCTTAAGTTCAAGAACAATTAAACTTACATATATGAGAAAAACACCAGTTTAATCACAACATATTATATATATATATATATATATATATATATATATATAATTACACATACAATTTTCCAGTATTCTTCACGTTCAGATGTCTCATTGAAACCTGACCCAGCCATGACTAGTGCTTTAGTGAGCAAACGACGACATGTTGAAGAAAGTATGGAAACTGTACTGTGATTGGTAGCTTCCATTTTTGCCAAGTCCCAAAGAAGATTGCTTTTCACAATGTAGGTCGCTCTAAAAACCAGAAGCACATAAGCAAAGGTTAAAAAATAATAATTATAAAAAATATTTTTAACCAACCCAAACTTGCTATAAATCTGACAAAAAGTGCAATATTTTATTGAATTATGTGTCTTATTTAAAAATGTATTCCACACATTTATTGGAGTTAAAAATGTTTTAAATTTTATTCTCAGAAAGGTTGCATAAACTTAAGCTAATTACAGTAGATAAACTGCAATTATATTTTATCACAAGCCTAGGGTAATTTTATTTAATATCAAATTGTATAAATAGAAAAACAGTAAACTGACAATACCTGGTTTTATGTTCGACTAGGGACACTAAGAGCTGCATTGTATCTTCCATAAATTTCTCCTCTGCACTCCATACTGTCAGATTAGATATAATTTTCTGAAGCAGAAATCCAATCGTCCACTGTGCTCCTTCAGTGTCACGACCAAATGCAGCCGACAGTGCCATGCTTATCTGTAATATTATAACAGTAATTAATATTATCAGTTAAACATAAACCTTCTAAACAGTGAAGGCGTCAAAAATTGACAGTTATAACAACAGGTGGCTGTGCAAAATAACTGTCACAGTATTTTGGTATTTCCAGTTCAAAATGGTTTTCTTGATTAAAAAGAGGGAGATTTTTTTTATCGAAATGTTTTAGCATTACACAATCAGCAGCACTTGCATAACATTATGATCATTTTGAAGGGTAGATATTTCTGACTAATAATTTTATCAATAATGAAATGGTGACATGGTAGGTAAAACAATTTTGGTCAATTTGACATGATTAATGAAGATAGTGGGGTGAATATTTGACCAAAAAATAATAATAACAAAATTCTCTGTCAGTGTATACATCCACTGTGATATTAAAAAAAAATATTATATATACAATACCTGTGCATAAAAGTTTTCATCCGGTAACAAATACACTCTTGCCCATCTGCTGAGAAACCACATGGTACTCCGGCCAACTTGAGGACTGAGGCAGTCAGCAAGTTTAGCATTTACAGCCCGTGTCTCCACTTCACACAGTCGAAACATAGCTGATATTAATCTACAATATATAAACACAAATTTAATTACATTCAATCTGAAAGTAACTTCATGTTTGTTGTTGTGAAATCTTAAATACATAATGGATATATACTGTAGAGAGATATTTAATGTTACATGGATTTAGAAAGTTTTGTAAAATTCATCATCAGTTTCTCTGTGAATGGAATGACATAAATCTTATCTTGTTACAGCTGTGCAATTCAAACAGAGCACAAAAAATTTCTCCATCAATATATTTAATACAAAGCTATACAGAAAAGAAGACTTAAGTTTTCTTGTTCCAATTAAATTACATGGCTTCTAAAAGATAGTCAGAACTTTAGCTGCCATTTCGAGTTCTAATGTTTGCCTACCTCACAACATTATCTGTACACTGTTCACTGCCTGGTATACTTCCCATCTTTTCACCGGGAGAAGCCAATACTTTTAGAGTGGTATGAATATTTATATTTTTTGACTGACTAATGGAGTAGTCCATTATTTCGGAGGGAATCATGGGTGTTTCCCCTTCAGACTCTTCTGTAAGGAGATGAGCTGCAAATCAAATCGATTATAAATTGAAATTATGGGTATATGTCTATGCAATACAAAATTAAAGAAAGAATTTGGGTATTCTTTTATTCCCCAAGTGAAGGATATAAATTTTAAACAATTTAATTTTTCCCCCAATCTTTTGTTACATAACCTTAATATACATGTATAATAATATGTATTCAGATACCGAAATAAAATAATAATAATATAGGCATCTGTGTTTTTCTATTTTGTTTTAAATAAATTATGACAATCAGACCAGAATTTAATATATTTATTTGATAAAACACATGGCTCACCTGATGCTAATACTAACCAGTATTAGCATAGGTCAAATTTCACAACAGCACTACGCTGTGCTATCATGCTCCATAAAAAAAACTTTTACATTTGTGGTTGTGCTCCTTGTGCAAGCCTGTCAAAACTGTAGGAACGATAAATTTGTTCATACTTAGCTCGTGCAAGTCTAATTTGTCAAACATTCTTCATTCAAAAAAACATCATTTACAAGGAGTCACATTTTATAAATAAGTTAAGCAAAATGAAATAGGTTACACATATATGCAGGGTTCCAACTAGCATTTGAAAAATGGGAGTCATTATAACACACAGGGTTTTATTTTGGGAGTCAAGCATTCAAAAAATGGGAGTCAAGCATATTATTTCAATAACATAATTAACTGAATAAACTGTCTTGTTTATATTACATGCATATA
>JAULBS010019918.1:0-24958 GCA_032355785.1 Symmetromphalus regularis
CGAAAAACTGAAATTAAAATGCCTAAATAATAATCTTTACCAGTATTTCTCTTTATTGTATCAATGTAACACTTAACAATATCATCTTTGCGCAAATATAGTCATACCGAAGTACACAAGGGGTCTATAATGGCATCAAACTGTGGGATGGGGGGGAGGAAAGAGGTGGAGTGGGGGGATCGGGTAGGACCCCCCTCCCAATACTTTTAGGACAGGGGAGAGATGTTCTGTACCCCTCACTTTCAGGAACGGATTTTCGCCCTTGCTAGTCTGTTATACTTTACCAAGAAACTTTATGCAGTTGTGTTAAATATTAACTTTCATGAAATTGTTGTCTCGGTACATGTAATGGTATGGTAGTGTCCCACATAACATCAGAAGATCAGTTAATTTCGATGGGTTAAATTGACGTTTTTGGGTGTGTAAGAAATATACTACACTTTCGTGTTGTATTCTCTATATGCAGCTTGTTGGTCAGATGAAAAAAACATTAAGAATGTTCGTGGCTTCGTCATTTTGTGATATTCAGTCAGTTATTCTGTTTTTTGTTGTTGTTGTTTTTTTAATTGATTTATTTGTAGTTTTTTTTTTTGGGGGGGGTCGTGTAAATTTCTAGAAGTGTAATATATATATACATACTTTTTTCTTTTTCTTTACAGAACCTGAAACCAAACAGTTTATAGATAAGTGCAAGAGAGAATTAGACAAACAGTATAAAAATATGCAAAAAAATTTAGCTGGAATGTTCAACAGCAAACAAACTAATAAATTTGCCAATGATAATTAAGTTATATGTAAATTAATAAAACATCATGATCGTCCTGTGAAACAGTGGTCTCTTTGTTGAATATGTATACTATGTAATTGCTGAATATTGAATGTACTATTTAACTATTGAACTTACAAACATCTGTCACATTCCTGTAACATTTACTGCTTCTATTACACACCTGTACTAGATAAAGTGTTTTAAAAATCCAGACATATTTTTGTGGCGATATACATAGAGTATACTAAATTAAATCTTGCATGATTTTGTTTATATTGTTTTTAATCAAGAATCATTAACAAAAGTGTATTTTTGAAAAGAAGCTAATATAAATAATCATACAAGAAAAAATATAATATTCATATTTTTAAATCTCACAATGTTCAAAATAAGCGCTTGTCTCCTGATAAGTGAAAATGGACAAGCTGAATGTTAAGTGAAGTACATGTAATGGCAGACAAGTAAATCTTTTAAATATATTTTGTCTAGTGGACAAGTAAACAGTGTAGGTATTTCATTACTGTTTATATGTTTTTCCTTTCCCATACTAAAATTACATCAGTTAACAGTGTGAATGCATGATCTAGTTTAACACAAATTCATGTCAGTTTCATGACATCGTTGTGCATAGGTCGGAATTAGTGCAGATGGGATTTTGATTACCCATCTGATTACACAAATTATATATCTCTGGGCTGTCTTTCATAACACAGTATAACGATATTAATAAGAGTCATAAACGTGCCATTTCACCTACTATAAAGTAATTTATCATTTTGCCTAGATTAAAAAAAAACCATGTTTTATTGATGTAATTACATATGTGAAATAGAACTTATAAAATGGGCTTGATAAAAAGTGAAGGATTTTCTTGAATTTATTTCATTTTTAATGGATACTAGTATATAATTATTATTTTTAATAAATGTCTGACACTACTGGATCTGTGATTGAATGGAAACCAAAGTATTTCTGTTATATTTCATTGCTAGCAGGTGGGCTTTGACCAAATATTTCTATGTAATTATTTTTTAACCATACCTCCTAATAAAAAACTTTTTGGCCATATTATCCTCATAGGGGCAAAACGTGAACTACTGCAGTGTAACACCATTTTAAATTTAAAGTCTTATCATGGATGTCCACCTTTTCCTTTCATTCCATTATTATTTTTATCTGTAAACATATTGCTATCTCCTTTTCTCAGTCCTGGGTTGAGATCAGGTTTCAAAAATGTTTACTAAAGTCTAAACGCTCCTTAATGTTTTACTATATAATTTCCATTTCTTTTTATATAAAATAGCAACACATTTTATCACAATCAAATATTATTTATAATGTCCAGAAGCCATTACAATCGGGGTTTTCCAGTATCAACATTTCAAAATTGTTTCGGGGGAGCAGTAGCGGATCCAGAGGGTGGTCATGGGGGCAGGCCCCCTCCCTTTTCTCGTATTTGTTTTATTTTTTAATATATATTTTTTGAGTGGAAGGACGTGAAAATTGACAATTTTTTCCCAGTCATGTTCACCCATCACTTTTGCACTCCCCCCTCCTTTCAGAAATCCCCTGCATACGCGCTAGAGTAGCTTGTCTTTGGATCCCCTAGCAAATTAGTGTCACTTCATAGCGCTTAACATCGCTATCCGCCGCCCCAATGTCTTAATCGTTTCGGCGGCCCTGTTATGGTATTTTGTAAAATGGATCCCCTCATTGGACTAAAATAGTTTCAAACTTGATCCTAAAAGAAGGAAAGAAGTTTATATTAAACTGCATTTTTCCTTGCTGTATTCACTTTAGTTTACTTTTGATTAAATGTTGCTATTGAGGAAATAACGGATATAAATTTATATTTTAAAGAAGTTTGTGTAATACCATAGGCGTGCATTATTATATTGTGTTTGTGTTAGTCTTTATTAAATGTGTTTATTTTTGTAATTATCAAATCCAGCAAATCTATAATTTACGTAAATAAACAATTTTTATTGGTGTATAGTTCATGACAGAGTTGGGTTTTTTTTTCTATTATTCTGCTTTTTAATCTGCTATCATGACCAGAAACGCATTAATTAGCAAGACAGAGTTCAGAGGATATTTTCAACAAAGCTTTTGTATCGTGCATTAAAGGTAATGGTGATAGTTCTGTAACAGAGTTTGTAAGAGATTACCACATTTTGTCCAGCCACTAAGCTAACTATTATGGATTTTTTATATTCTACCAGTATTTGCTTTAGTCTTTTTACCTCTAAAACCGTGGGCGGTCAAAAAAAGAATAAGTTTACGTTAAAACCATATCCCTTTATGGACAATATACAAGATCTTTGCAACCATTACACCATCATTAATTCCTTCCATGGTCCAGTTCTCTAAGCATGGTTAGGCTAACCATGGGTATAAAACAGAAAATCTAGGAAATTTTGACGACTATTTAAGTGTATGTGGGACTACAGCAAATATCTCCAGTTATGATCTACAATGAGTTCTAATTTCGTTTTGAAATAGTCTACTACCATAGCGGAATATTCTACTACGATCAAGCCCTTGATGCAAAGGAAAAGGAATCAATATCACGTTATTTTGAATATAGTATTATGAATTACTAATTCATACAATAATTTAAATAAAATCATTTAATTATGTTTTAAATGGGGGAAAATGATTTAAAATATAACTTCGTTTGGCATTTGCCAGTAGTTACGGTAGTGACCGGTCGCCGATTTTTCTGGTCCCAAAGATGATCTCAGAACCATACCATCCATTTGTACCTGCAGAGTGTTGGCAGCAATGAGGAACATAGAATTCGAACTAAATACCCTAACCTTCGAGGCATTATAGCTCTGATACCTGACTGCAGATTTTTTTTTTTTTTATTATGGTTTGTTTTTAATGAATTGAGGTGGTCGTGACATCCGTACATTAGAAATATTGCATAGTCATGTAAAACTGCATTGCAAATAGATATCTCTCACCGATTTAACATTCTCAGTTGATAATAGAAATGTTGACTAATCTCCCTAAGTATGTAACACAACTATTCAGGATGGCAAAGCCTTTGGCCCAGACTTGTTGATTTTCAGTTTTGGATAGTGGAAAATGTCCTGTTCTATCACTTACTAGATAATATATAAGGCCACTAGACCAAATAACTTAGATGGCTAATGACTTTATAAAAGATTTGTCAAACACTTGTGTATTGGTGAAACTAAGTAGGAGATTTGGCTACTTTAAGCAAAAGACATTTTTGTTAGTCCAATGGTCGCAATAAATATACAAATAAAAACATTCATATGATGAATTCATATGTTTTGCCTGAATGTAGGACGTTTCGGTCTGGCCTTTTTTTCAAGGGAGAACGTTTCGGCCATGTCAGTCAGGAATAAGCTTCTTTTTTTTTCTTCTGGAAAACGTTCAATTTATTGGCATGAGATATCTTTAAAACAGAGAAAATATGAAATTCATTGTAATTTTAAAACGTTTATTTATTGGCATGATAATTGTTGCAACAAGTGAAATAGTAAAAGCAAAATACTAATATGTACATAAGAACCTAAAAGTGGTATTAATTTCAGGATGGTATTAATTTTGAAGTGGTCATAATCTGGGGTTCTGGTGTACATAACAAGTCAATAAACACAAGGATATTCTTGATTTATTTGATGATTGATCAAACATAATCAGAGTAGATCAAGGTGACCTGCACAATGGTAAACATTTATCTGTTTTAAGAAACCTTAAAGTTTCTTATTTCATAAATATTTTTTTTTTAATTTCATTAAGATAAAAAAAAATCCATATGCTGTTTTAAAGCCATTACTAATTATATTTGTTTTCTTCATCTTGTCATGTACAAATGACCTATGAAGTTAATTTGTTTGTGTTTGTTTGTTTTGCTCACACATAAGATTCTCCTTAAATACATATCAGGTAGAAACTGAAAAGATATTTTTTGGCTGACATGGCTGAAATGTCCTAGTCCGAAACGTCCTAGTCCAAAACATCCATGCACCACTGTGGATATGTATTGCGTAGATGTTTTTCATTTTTTAAAATTAGTTGTTACATGCAAATGTTGTTATATCAATATGATGGTTCTTACATAATAAGCACTGAGACATGTCCTTGTGTAATAATTTTCCGGTCTATAAAACCTTTGAACCATAAGCAGAATTTTTGGTTTTAAACCGCACCCTGGGCGAACTACGTCACCTTCAACATTCCCAAATAATTAATTTCCGATATCGCTTACAACAGTCTGATCACATATTTCATCATCTGTTTCTATTTCCATATGTGTTGTTATTCAACTCACCCTCAATGTCCAATAAAATTAACTGCAGCGCTTCTTTGGCGCTAATGCACCCTCAGTTCATTTTTGAGAAAAATTAGAGGAAAAAGACTAAACATAATTTCTAAATCGACATTTGTAACTTCCACTACAAGCCATGCTGTTAAACAAATTCTGATTGGTTAAAAAGAACCAGAACCATCGTCATACATTTCCCAAAGTTTGTTTATAAACAAGATCACGCGGAAACCCGGAAAAGTGGCTTCTCGGGTATATGCGTAATGACGTCAAGTCAGTAAAATGGCTCATCGGGTTCATAAGGTTAAGGGGGAAAAGATTTTGCGCATGCGCAATTGTAATCGCAAGATCAACATAACAGAATAATATTTTACCTTGTTTATGTTACTATTAAAATCAACCAACAAATCTTTCAAATGTTATCTGTTTATAATTATATATTTTTAAAAAAGAAATCCCTACCTGGTCGGATATTGACATTTTAGGAATTGGTATCTGGGACCGGTATATTTTTAGACAGAATTACAGTCTAGTTATCTTAGCGTAAAACATATGTCACGTGACTTTCTAAATTTACGCACACGACACAATGTCATGTTTGTGAGCTCTGCCAGTGACAGTTGCTGCTTATTTTGATATGTATTGAATCTACAATGACAAATGAGTGTTGTGTATCACTCAACCTTCTAAAAAGTTAATTTTTAGTCAATTTTACAAGTTTTTTTTCTAATTTTGTTTTCTGAAAGTGAAGATTATTCTGTTGTCATGGTTCAAGTGTGTGCAGATTCGTTGTAAACAAGCCGTACAAAAATACACCGGACCCAGATACAGCCCGGAAACTGATTATAAGCAATATGTATAAATATTCATTTATCATCCATGTGCGCATAATTTTTTCGGTATCAGGCTAAAACGGCACCATTTTGCTTGGCTAAAATGGGACCAATTTGTCCCAGAAAAAAAAAGACATCAAAAACATGTACGAGTTTAAATTATGTATTTAACAGCTTGAAAAAATAAAGTTTAAAATGAACGTTTGTCAGTTTGTCAAACGTCAGTAAAATATTCCGGAACCCATTAAAAACTATTCATTATGGCCTAAGAAAATTTTACATAAATTTTGTTTATTAAGAACAAAATCATAGGTGTGATAATGTTTTGTTAGCTTAAAAATCAGCAAACTAATCAAAACTGATCAGTACATCTATTATTTCAACTCGACTAAGAAACCAAACATGTCATGTGACCGACAGTGAATGAAAATTATCATCAAACGAGAACAGGCGGTGCCGTGCGGTATTTTTGATGTCTTTGGGTATTTTTACTGTGTCATGGAGTATCTTTGTTGTGTCTTGGGGTAGTTTGAGGCATCTTGGGGCAAATAGATGGATCATATATTTATGACTTAACAACAACTGTTGCATTTATTTTCACTGAAAGGATTGGGTAGTATATTTCCTTGTTCACCAAGGCTTCCTAAGCCTTACCACACCATAAAGGCTTAAATTGGCTTAATGTCAGGAACATGTGCAGGAGTGTTTTAAGTGTCTGACATCCCTTTGCTTAAATTTATTTGTAAAAATTTATTTTTTAAATCTTCCATATCGAGTTCTTTGATGAAAGGTGTTACTTTTATATTATATCTCCACTTGCAGACTTTACTGCACATGTGCTTCCTTAAACAAGGACGTGTAATGTGTACATACACAAAATGAAAATTTCTAAATATTGGTAGATTTAATGGAATGAAGCAGTAACCATCTAAGGGGTGTTGGCAGACCTATTGACCAAAAAAAGAAGAAGATTAAATGTGGTTACTCATCTTTAGCAGCTTTTAATATTGTTGTTTTTTGTTTTAGACACTACCCATAGATGATATCACAAACTTCAGTAACACAAAGCATCATCCTTTAAAGTCTGTGTCACCAGATGAACCTAGCAAGAAACATTTTGAAAATGAGAAATCAGATTTACAACCAGACACACATGAAGATAAAACATCACTCTCTAATAATTTATTGGAGAGTGTTGGACAGTTAATACCATGTGCAAAGACACCAACAAATGTTCAATTAAGCCAAGATTCATTCCGGTCCCCTTCATTCAGTCCTCTTACTTTTTCGGTTGGACATACTTGCTCTAAAGCACCAGAAAAAGAGGCTTCAAACAAGGCAGAAAATATGCTCAACGAAAATGCTCCAAGTAGTTTGAAAAATATACTGCACATTCCTACTGACTCTAAACAAAATGGTTCTACATATGAAATACCAAGTATGAAACACTTTAATAATGATTCTAGCCCAGTCAGAAATATTTTGAGACCTGTTGAAAATTATGTGAATAATCATACAGAAGCTTTTAGTTATGATCCTAAAAAACACAGTGAAACAAATGGTTCTGCTCATTCCAGTCCGGTAACACCTATAGAGAAACCGTCGAAACGACAGTGGAATTTCAATGAAATGTCTCCAAATGTAGATGATTTTAGACCCAAGAGAAGCAGAAGGAAGTTTCCTGGACCAGCAGGAGTTTTACCCAAACTTGTTAGTGTGATAAATATTTTATAGAATTTCTAATGGTTTAACCCTTCTGAAACATTTATAAAATTTGTGTTGTATTTTTTAATAATTTGTATTATAATTAATTAAAAAAAAAAAATTGTGTAATAAAATTTTATTACAGTACATGTATTTGTCTTATAATAATTATAAAATTTATTTGCACTTCAAAAAGGTATTCTTGATATATATTTTTATTAGAAATTTGAAAAAAAGAGATTCTTGTTTGTAATTTTTCACATCTTAAAGTCATTTTGTGATTGTTCCTGAGAATTATTATGCTGTGTTACTTCAAATTAATAAGATTGATCAAACTAAATTATTATGCAGGTAATCTTTTAAAAACTGTGATGATGAAAACTAGCAGTATTTCCCAATTTTATTGTTTTATTATCTTGTCACTTAAGTATAAATGTTACATATTATTTTAATTCTGTATTACATAATTCTTTATTGATTGTTCTAGAGACCAGGTAGTAAGATTGAAGAGCAAGCACTTGCTACAACTGGTGATGAAGTTAAGGTTTGTATACAAGTAGCAAATATCTTTTTTTTTAATGAAAATTTGTCTACCAGTCTACTCTAAAAAATAGTAAGTTAATTTATGTATAGGTTTATTTGTGTACATATATTACTGACCATGTCAGAATATTAATACAGATGCCAGGATCCAAAAATTAGCACTGTTTTCCTCACTAACCCTGAATTATTTTAAATAGGATATTGTTGGATACTTAGCTGGCTCTACATGTAGGTTATTCTGATTTTATTTGACTAGTGAACATAATAACAGGTGGGTGCCAGCCATTTCATGTTAAATTTGCTACTTGAATATATTCCATACAAAGTGTAACCTTTAGTAAAGACTTCAAACACTGATTATAGGCTTGAATATCTTTTGATATCTGTTTTATACAAAATATATGCAAGTTCTGGAACTTTCCTCATTGTATTTGTCACTTTAGACAGATAATTTTGATAATGGCAACTATTAAAAATATGAGGCTAACCTAATTCAGTATGAAAAGGTAATTTTAAAAATTATATAAAAAAAAAGTTTTATTAAAATTGTTTGTTAAATTAATGGGAACCAGGTGGATATTGGGATTATTTCGTTGATTGTAGTTACCTGAAGAAACAATAATTCTGTCATCCCAATCGGGTGATGATGTTTTCAATGATGAGCCGTGGCACCGACTGCTTCATGATCTCGGCAAGGGTGCAGATGAGATTCTCAAGAGATTTTCCATTTTCAGCAGCTTACAAAAGGTATAACACATTTTTTGAATAAGAAAATTCACAAATTTAAAAGCATAATATCAAGGGTGCAACGATATACTGGTATATTGCGGTACTTGCTTAGTGCAATACATACCACGATATGGTTTTGTATATTGTGATATATCTACCTAATGAGTATCCGTCTTGTAAAACCTATGACTATCACAGTAAGTTATAAAAATAAAAGTTAAACTTAATTAAAACATAAAAATCTACCGTGTCTATACATTCTCGTTTTTTCTTCAGAAATTGATACAGGTCTGCCTGCCTGAGATATGTTTAGTAATTAATAAGATCGTATCAAAATGTGACTTTATCACATTTTGGTAATTAATCAAACTGTGTTGTGGTATGTATTGCAATATGGGTTTGCTGTATTGCAATATATCGCAATACGATTTTGGCCCTATCGTTGCACCCCTACATAATATTAATAAAATTATTGTACAGGTATGATATATTATGAATCACATTTTAAACGTTTTGGATAAGCAACATTATTAATGCAATTTTTAAGACTATTTTGTGCCCTTATTAACAGCCTGTGACTTATTCCTTAGTAACTGTTTTTAGCATCTCGTCTACTTTTGTAAAACATATTTTGTGGCTAGCTCAGTAGCTGGTAACTGCCATTACCAGATGTTGTTCCTTTGTTGTCTTTTTATAAATTACAAATATTTTCATGTTGTTTAATGAGTTACGTATTATAATTAATTCAAAGCTTGTTTAACTAACAAGCAAAGAGGTAGAAATTAAGAAATAAGGATTGTTTGTTTAACATCACCCTAGCACATTGTTTATTCAACATCTGTAAGGTGTCAGACAGATGGCGTTTTGCAACTCATGGTCTTTAGAAGAAACCTTCTATCACCACACAGGCTACTCTTTTCGATTAGCAGATCTTTTATATGCACTTTCCCACTGATAAGACAACACATACCATGGACTTTGAAAACCAGTTGTGGACCACTGGTTGGTGCAGGTGACATAAACTTACCCAATGAGCCTCACCGAGCACTTAACTCTGGGTTAGAGCTGGTATCAAGATTAAAAATCTCATGCTGTGACTGAAATTTGATCCCAATACCTACCAGTCAAATTTAATCAACCTCCAAATATTGCTAATTAATGGATGAAACCATGTGACTGGCAAATATGCAACATTTGTGGTCCATCACATACCTTTACTAAAAAAGTAAAAGTTGTAAAAAGGAAAGTACATAACATAGTGTATTTTTTTTATTATAAATACAGTGTACATCAGTAATAAATGAAGCTGGACTCTAATGTGTTTTGGTTAAGAGGATATCTATTGGCTTGGGGAAATAAAACTTAGAATTTCACTCATCCTCCGTGTATTCTACTTGCCTGAGGTGAGGAGGCAATCCATGGCTGATACATTGTTGCAATTTATAAGACAAACATTTTTTTTTATTTATTAATAATGCATGCTTTTGACAGGCTGTCAAGAAACAGTTGCCTCAAGGAAAGGTTCCTCTCTTGTTTGCAGTTCTAGAATCCTTGGATTTCCAGGGAACTGATGCTGGTGTGTTGCTCAAAGACAAATCAGGTTTATTATTCTTTATCATGTTATGTTAACATGAAGCCTTGATATTTTATAAAGTTACAACATTTTGGCATCAGAACAAAATATGTCTAATCAAATGTTATAAATCTAAATTAAAGTTATCAGTGACATTCCTGGATTTTCTGGTTGTTAAAATATTTGTAAATACACTATTGTAATATCACAGTATAAATTATATTGTAACATATGATTGTTGAAATGTTTACCTTATGATTCAGTATCTTGGGGGCTGCTGAATTATAGTCTATTGACTATAATGTAATTTTGTGGGTTGTTTTTTCCAGGAAAGATACAAGGAACATTACATCGCGACCTGGTAAAAGAATACGCATCCTGTCTGGAGGCAGGAGTAGCAGTTGTTCTTAGACAAGTATGTTTATTACCCAATCTTAGAATGGTAGAAGTTTTTTTTAAATTGAATTTAGCTTTGCTCCTTTTTGTGGTTAAGGTTGCTTGGAAACACAACATTGAACCCAAGGCAATATCTTCAGTAATTTTTAAGTTCTAATTTTATTTATATTAGGAACAAAAAGTAAAGTTTGTTTCATTTAATGATGCCTCTAGAGCACATTAATTTTTTATCTTATCATCGGCTATTGGACGTCAATCATATGGTCATTCTTACATATTTAGTTAGAGGAAACCTTCTGCCACCACATATGCTACTCTTTCTGATAAGCAGGAAGGGGTCTTTTATATGCACTGTCCAACACAGGACAGCACATACTGTAGCCTTTGATGAACCAGTTGTGGTTGGAACAGAAAATAGTCCAAACAACAAATGGGTCCAATAAGAAGGATTCATCCGATGACCGACTGCTTCACAGACAGACACGCTACAATTTGAGCTACATCCCACTCCCCTGAGAACAAAAAGTATTATATTATTTTAATATCATGGATAAAAGAAAAAATTTCTCTTCTTATTATTGAGTCTGATTACATATTTCTTTCTTTTTAATTGAAATTAATGGAAATATTATTTACTTATTCATCAATTGCAGGTTGGTGTAATCAGTCCAACATCAAGAAGCCATTATCTAAACATAACACCTAACAACATTGTTTCCATATATACACGCCACCATACAGAGAATAAACACTTTCCAAATACATCACCACAAACCCTTGAAGAACTGGTAACGGCCACAGATATTCAGACACAAAAACTCTCTTCCTTAACTCCTCAAAGAAACCAGTCGCTTATCAACAACTCAAGAGAAGTAGTAAACACAAATAATAAAAGAACAAATGAATTGTTAAGGACACCTTTGACTGGGAATCAAGAAAATAAGCTAACAATGCATCAGGACTTTACAAAATCTGTATTGACAGTTTCAACAGCAGATTTTGGGAATACAGTATTGATGACACAAGGAACACAGAAATATAATGCATGTATCAAATCGACAACTCCAAACCTTTCTAGTCTTAATATTTCACCTGAGTCCATGACGGGATCATCAACTAGATCATGCCAACTTCAGTCTTCAAATGGCATGTCAACCCCAGTAAGAAAGTTTACTTTCAAGCCAAGTGGAAACAGCACTCCTAAGTCAAATGGAAATATTAGTGCTGCTTCTTTCAACCAGAGTGGAAACGGTACTCCTTTCAAGCCATCTGGAAATATAAGTGCTCCTTCTTTCAAGCCAAGTGGAAATAGTACTCCTTTTAAGATATCTGGAAATATTAGTACTTCTTTCAAGCCAGGTTCAGATAACACTCCTAAGCAAAGTGGAAATATTTATGCTTCTCCTTTCAAGTCAATTGGAAATATTACTTCTTTCAACACAAACGAAAACACTACTTCTTATAAGCCAAATGGAAATGCTCCATTACAGATGCAAAAAGGTATAAATGTTAACGTGAGCCGTCTAAAAACAGCCCACAATGGACAGACTTCAGTATCATCATCCACTTCAACAGTGGATAATTGTAGAGTCAACATGAATGCACAAACTAAGAACCTCAGCGGCACAGAATCAATACAATCTTGTGCTTTTAAAACCAGTTCACATTTACCAGGTTATTCAGACGGAGATTTTAATTCAAATAAGACTGAAATAAAGCAAACAAATATTCAAAAACCTATTGGCAGTAATTCAACTGTGATGCCTTGTGATCTGAATGGATCTGCAGTGAAAAGACCAGAGTCTGGTACTTCTAAAGAATGGGATGATGATGGGGACTGGCAGAACAGTGACTTAGGTATGATTATTAGTAACTACACTAGGGGTTAAATTTATTATTCGAGAGGCATGGCTGTTATTGACTTGTATGACCTTGAGATAGGGAACAGAGGCTTAACAGTAAATATATAAGTTATTTATAGAACATGACCATAAGTTATGTTTAGCCACTACAAAATTACATGGTTAATGCATGGCACAGAGTATTAGAGGTACTGGGGGTTAACTGACCATCAGGACTGCACCTTAAATGTTAGTAATATTCAATTTAATGGCATTACAAACACTAAATGAATTTTTTTCTTTCAGATGAACTTTTATCTCGGATGTCTGAAGATGTGTGATCTACTGGGTGCAATTAATATACCATTTCCTGTAACAATTCACCTCAACTGAAATGAACATTTAACTGCAAGCTACCACATAGACTAAAGAGAAGATAGTATTTCATTCTGCAAGTGTGGAATTTTACACTTTTACAAATATTTATTTACAGTAATGATGGCACATTGATGTAAATTCTACTCTCAAAAGAGAAAATAAAAGTGCTTTGCATGTTTGAAATGTGAATATTTATTAGTTTAATGTGTACTTGGAAGACATATAACAGACACTGGTATGTGCTGTTGTCTGGAAATACATATGCTGCTAATCAGAAAGAATAACTAGTGTGATGCTAGTGGGTTTCTTGTGTGTCACAAATGGTGAGCTTATCACCCAACAGCCACTGATAACTAGTGTACTAGCAAGTTGTTTAAGTGTATGGCTGCATTTGTGTTTTATGACAAAAACATTAAATTACTGAATTTCTTGTAATACGGTAAAGTTGATTTTTGGGACTGTTTTTGCTAGTTGCGCAAGTGCATGAAATAAAATTAATATATATTTATTTATTTGCCTTTAATTAATTTTGTTGATTACATGTGAAAATTCCTTGATGTAATATCTTAGAATTTCAGACTCATGTACATTAACGTTTGGTAAAAAAATATGTTTATAATCAATTACCCGTAAACGTTCCAGTATCAAAAACCTTTAAATTGTTAAAATAAACCACAAAAGATTCTTGGAAAAAGAAACTTTTATTGAACATTTGACACCATAAACAAACAATACATATGTACATAGTTTTTTTTACTAGTTCGATCACCTCTTTCACCCATTACATAACAAAGTAAGCATAAATTGTATGTACATGTTAGAAAATGAACACAAAAATATGGCTAATAGAAAATTCAACAATGTAATTTTTTGTCAAACTTCAAATGAAATGAACATACAGACACTTAACATAGAATGTGAATATCTATGTGGTTCTAATATTTCAGTCAAGATTTCAAAACATGATTTGTCATTTTATGTAATAAACAAACATTAATGCTGTTGCATTCACAGACAATATTTTGACACAGGCCTCGAGAAAATAGCTCTGCCACATAAAAAATGGTATGTACTACAAGTTTATCTTGTATGACATGACAAAAATAAGATATTTCAAAATATATAATGCCCTTAAAAAAATGGCTGAATTTTAGACTAGTCACCCACTTCAGACAGATTACCGATACTAGTATACTCAAAAAAAAACATTTGCTTTAATTAGGCCACATGTCACACAAAACTGACATCACTGCAATGATGAATTAACTAAAAGATTATAAATGACATATAGCCTGTAAAATGTTTTATTTTACAAATTTAATAGTATTGCATAGTACTTTAAATTGCCATTTATACTTTTACCTGTAATACAGACCATTTTGGAACATCTGTTGAGGGGTGATGTTTTTGTATAAAATCAAATAACAAAAATTAAGATGTACATGTATTATAGGGCTATTCCATTCTTACATTCATATTTTGATGTCTGACCTCTGCAAGCCTTGTCCCTAGTATCAAATTATGACACAACACTATCCTACATCACATTAAAAAAAAAAAATTCATGTCAAACCTGCTTAAGCATGACTGTGTTAAACAGCTACAGGTATCAAAATCCTGTATTATGGTCTCATCAATAAAGTCGAAACTAACTTCCTGATAGCGTTTTGATGTCTCCTTAATAGATTTAACAATTTCCAAATGCCACAATATGCATTTATTGTCTGGGCTGGATTTTCAACTTTAATAAATTAAAAACAAAATGTATTGTACTCTTTAAGTGTGTTAACACCTTTTTTGAATGGTATAACAAAATGGATAGATAAATAAGTGTGTGTTTATTCTGGAGCCAAATGGATTTATCACTTTTTGGGGGAAATCAGCTGTTGAAAAACAGACATCTCAAACCACCATTCATAAATGGGAGACAGACGTGTACTTACAATTAAGTAGATTCAAACAACAAACAGCAAGAGTATGTACATGTAAACACAGAATGGTTTAAAAGTTTGAGCTTAGTTTAAATCAGAAACTGTAATGTAAAGAATATTTAATATCCATAAATTCCAGATAAAAGGCATTATACAATATATCCCTCTTCTTTCAGACGTAAAAATTCAGTAAACTTTTAACTGGCTCATAAAAAAAAACGTGGCCTATCAATCAATGAATAATCAATTGAGTAAATACTTGTGTTACATACTAAACTGGAAAACTTGGGGTAAAAACACTTACAAAAATTCAAAACTTATCTGTATGATGTAATGCCTATTGAAAATACTGCAAGGACTTTTTTTTTGGGACATGAAATATTTCAGGGTAACTAGCATTTTAACTTGAAAGCTTTCAAGAAAAATCAGGGAATCTCTGAAGATAAAGGATATGGCCATTCTGCAATAGATGACACAATGAACTGAAAGTTAAAGTGACCATGTACATGTATTAAAAATCCTAATTCATCATGCACAATGGAAGTGTGGACGGAAACATGCATCATACTGCAGGATCAAATATCAATTTTTAAGACAATCAGCACAGATCAGTCAGATGATGAGATGTAAGTTTACCAAGTATGCACTATCAATGCAGTGAAAGAGGGTCTGCAGACACAATCCAAGCTTCAAACTTGGGAATCATTCAATTGGTCGAATATATAGTATGAACATGAACTTCTTTGATATACTGATGTGTGATGTCACCTAAATGATTTGGTCTTGAAATAATATGTTATTAAGTTAACAAAATCACAAATATTACGACTAGTAACAAACTGCAACAGAACAGCTGTTAAAATGTAGCATAATCATTGTGGATAGGTACATTTGTTAAAAAAATATAACATTCAAGATATACATGAACTATAAATCCTTTAATAAAAACCTAGGCTTTTTTTTTTTTTGTGGTCCTCTAAGACCTGACCTCCATTTAAAGCAGTATCCATTTTTTTTCACATGGAGAATTTTCTAACATATAGTTTGTGATATTTGATTTAAAATAATAATAAAACCAATCTACAGCATCCCTCACATTCTTTTGTTTATATTTTTTTGTGATATTAAAGAATAAGATTAATATATAAACACTTTTAAGTAAGCGTTTGATGTCATACAATGTTAAGTGACGAATATAAAGCAGGCATAAACTTGATAAAGCTAGAAAAGCAGAAGCAGGTAGGCCTCTATTCAAGGCAAACCTCCATTTCCATGATGATCCGAGATAAGACTATTAAGAGCTGTAATCTAGGCAGGCGTTCATTCAAGGATTTACATAATTCAATTTTGTCTCAAGTGGAACAACAAATCACATTTTTATGAGGTACCTTCAAAATATATTTACTAGAAATAAATCAACAGACGTAAATGTTATATAACAAAATAAATTTTCTTTTTCCAAAGACATAAAAATGTATTAACAAGTTAGTGTTAACAGTTTTAACGTATCAACATCCATGTTTTATGTACATTTGTTCACTACTGATTATATAAATTTCCCAATGGCAGACCTGCCTACCTTTCCGGTTTCTCCGTAATATTTCTGGACAGACACCCCAAACTATGGCATTCCAGCGATACAGTCAAACTTTCCTCTAGCTTGCTGAATCACCTAGATTTTTATTTTTTATCACTAAAGTTGTCGGAGTTCACGCCAACGTAAAGTTGTTGATAGAATTAGAAAATATTAATGCAAATAATCATTCAATATCTCGAAAGAACAATTCAGTTGTCACATTTGATGCCCTGAGAAATCATGATTATGGGCCCTGGATTCCTGAAAGGGTTTCTTATGGTTAGGCAGATCTGCAATGGTATTTGCTGTCATGTCTCAAAAACAATGTTTAACTTTGCTGTTGTTCCCTTTCTTGTGGTCTGGATACTAAGGTAACCTGAGGCAATAACCGTCATGCTCCTCAAATAACAAATTTTGAACCCTAGTTATTTTTCTTATTTTCAAATTGCATAACCCAACTTCTATTAATATGAATAAAGATTTTTTTTCTTCTCCAATGAGATAAATTAAAAAGACATGGTTATTTATGAATTTGTACATGTAAGATCATTATAATTGTGTGGTATTAGAATTCTATTTACCAAATTATTCACCTTTTTCTCTTGAAATGTGATGTACTAAGGTCACCGGCCAGATATAAATGCACATTCTTAAACCTCATGTTGTTATATCACGTTTAAATATGTTTCTAAGAGCTATTCCAGAAATAAACACATTGAAGCATGTTAGAAATTAGTTTTTTGTTTCTTTTTACTCCACTTCTTAACCATTAACTGGAACAATCTAATTCAAATTAAACAAACAAAGGTTTGCCATCAGCCCAACTATACTTTTCAGCATTTGGCACATAGAAATGTTACTTTTTCTCCGTAACCAAACCAGATAAGAATCAAAGACAAGAAAACATTTTCAGATATTGGAATATAAATTGACAACGCGGAGGTTACCACTAGTCAATAAGGCGACTTTGTTTTTCTGTCATCTAAGTTCACATCATTTTATATTCATCCAAATCACTGTACACTAACAAAGCCACCATATTTTCTGTTATACTCCATAAAGACATTCTATATTTGTTTTTGAGCCCCATGCCTGTCTTGATACCAAGTCAACCTAAGTAATCAAATGAAGTATCCCTTAATACATTCTGACCCCCACATTGCCTACATTCTAATGAAAAATTATTAAAACGTTAGTTAAATTTTTATGGATTTGTTAAAAGAAGGAAAATTATTTAAATTTAAACCCTTCTAAGTAACACATTAAGTTTCACCCCATCTTTATAGATCTGTCACTGGAAAGCAAAGAATCACTATATATTTTTTATGTCCTACTATGTAACACTTCTAATTTATCTTCATCTTTATGGATCTGTCAGTGGAAGGCAAATAATCACTTTAATTTACACCCTACTAAGTAACATGTCAAGTTTTCACAAGCCTAGGCTACCATTCTGTTCTAATTCTGTTTACAGTTGAAAAGCAGATTTCATTTTGATCCCCATTCAAAACTGAATGCATCAATCATGTAGCTCATTATACATAGTCTTTACTTATGCAAACAAGTTGCATGTGTCCCAGTATTAATGCAAACAATAACCCATGGAACATATTTAGATAAACCTTACTTTAACTTTATTTACTCACTTTCGTGAGGTAGACACATTTAAAATGATGGCTAAATATTTATTTTCATTTATGAATACTGATCAAACGGATGGGACTGGACAATGACATCAATTATGTTGTAAATAAATTTCCATTAAAAACTAATATGTTTATCCTAGTATTAAGTGTGCTAAGGTTTAAATGAAAGATTAGAGTTCTAGTAGTAACCATAGCTTGTAAAACATTTTACCCACCACCACACATATAAATTTTAATACAAGTGCCTTCCACACACATCTACACGTATCTTTTGCTTCTGGAACAGCTCTCAAACAAACATCATTAATCAATGCGCAATGTTGTGCCACTATTAATGTTTAATAAATAACAACGCTAATATTCAAAAACATCAAAGTTCTTGTCTCTTCTTGGCAGCCTCTGGTGCATATTTAGGCATCAGTTCCTCAATCTTTTTAATAAAGTCTGATTTTTCCGCACATCCTTTGCAAGCCTTGTCTTCATCCCAGTCAGACAGAATCTTCTTCAGATCCTTCACCTTCAGCTTCTTTAGGTTAACATTCATTAAATCAATCTGCTTCTCTGAAATAACATTAATAATATGAAAGAATTATTATTAGGGGATCGGGATCTAGCTCAGACAGTAGCGTGTCTGCCTGTGAAGCTGTTGGTTGTCAGATTGATCCTTGTTCGTAGAGCTATTTTCCATTCCAACCAGTGGTCCACAATTGGTTTATCAAAGTCTGTGGGATAGTGTATATAAAAAAAACCTTGTTGCTTATTGGAAAGAGTAGGCTATGTGGCAGCAGCAAAAATATGTCAGAATGACTATATGACTGACGTCCAATAGTTGATGATACTATTAAAATCAATGAGCTCTAGATGTGACGTTTAATAAAATTTTACTTTACTTTTTTAAATATATTTCTCTTAAAAATTATAACTTTTCTGACAACACTGATTGTCAAAAAACAATATATCCCACAACGCTCTAGTTATTACAAATACTAGTGTGTTAACATAATGTAATTTTTTTTCTCAACTTCCTCATTAAATGAGGAAAAACTGACTCACTTTTACATTTTGCCACCTCGACACTATTTTCACTTATAACAAAAGGGCAAACTGTAAACTCAATTGAAGAAAATTGGCTCAGCATAACAATTTGCCTTTTAAACTAATTAGAACTTTTAACATCTGCTGACACTTGCAAACATCAATATCACTTTATTTAACAATGATATGGAGTGGCAAATTTTTAATTAGGTGTGTCAAGATAACACCAGTATGCTTACTGTATGCTGGCTTTATCTAATAAATGAATAATAGAAATATGCCACTATTTTGCCCTTAAAAACAAATCCACAGCCTTCCACAGCACTATCTAAATACGGACATGAAACCAATTCAACAGTTCCTTGTTATTTCATACAACTGGGTACACAGACTACTGAAATCATGATTTAAATTAATTGAGGCAGAAGACAATTTCCATTCAGACATTATTTTAATTTGGCAGAAATTGAAAGGTTTTGATATTTGTTCTGATTTCTCATACTCTATGAGTTTCCATCAAAGCCCGTTTTTTTTTCAGGTTTGGAAAATGAATAAAAAATTTTTACATTCCCTGACTTGTGCAAACCCCGTTTTATTTTATATATAGCACACACAACTATGTAATAATATTTATTTAATGTACATACATACCGAATTTTAATTCACAAATCTGCGAATCAACTTTTTTAAGCTCTTCACATATTTTCTCAGTTGGTTTGAAGAAGCTGATTGGCTTCAACAGTTTCTGTAGGATACCAGTGGCTGACTCATCTAAGCCTCCTACATAGTAACACTGAAAATAAAACATTTAATATCTAAAAAATTCAACACATAAGTCTTAATGCCATTGCACACAATAAAAACATAAATTAGTATTTTATAACATTGCATTCATAATTTGTCAGATCGGACCTTCAAAGGCTTAATATAAAAAATAAAATAATAATTTGATGTAAACATAAATGTTGAAGTTCGCACAACTGTCATTAGAAAAATCAAGACTACAAGCATTTCATATACTGAACACCATTGAAAACACACCACCAGCATTACAATATCAATGAATAAGTACTGTATCACCTTATAGTCCATTCATGACAAAGAGTAATTTACAAATATGATTGCCTTAACACTCCATGAAACACAACATATTGCATGAATACATGAATAACATAAATTGAATCTGCAAATCATGCCGATTGGGGCTAAAAAAGATGGTCTCTGAAAAGCCACTTTCATTTATGAAGTAGTCTTTGAGGGAATGTTAAACAAGTGATGGCAAGACTGAAAGCCGAGGAATGTGAACATGCCTTAGGCGTTACCACATAGAACCGTGTTTTGATGTGTGATACGATTTTACACGCAACTGTGTTTTGACATGTTGGCACATTTCCATACAGATGTCTTTTGACGTGTATGTAAATAAATAACTTTTTTTCCCCTGTTTAATTGGCTTTTAATTTTAGCAGAATTATCTCTTGGTAGTACATATAACTATTTTAAGTACCCTCCTATTCGTAAATGTATCTTCTTGTTCAATAAATATGCTGTAGGCAAGATATTATCATATCTAATATGTAAATAAGAGGGATTACTCAGTACAGAGAGAAACATATATTAACATAAGTAGATTAATAGCGTAATATGAACGGTTCAATCTAGTGACACACCTATTGTTCCTACGACAAGATAGGTGACATTTGATCCGAATACCTACCAGCCATGACTCCAACAGCTTAACCACTGCACCATTGGGACCTGGTAACATTGTGTACTGGATAACATGGTTAAAATGATAAAAGTGAACCATGTCATATACTGTAACTCATGAAACTGATGCGAGCAACTAATTAATGCAAAAAAAGTGACAAACGCTTCGACACAATAATTAATTTCAAGACGCATTTTATTTTCTCATAAACAGTAATAGGAATGCAGAATTTTTAAAAGTAAAATAAAAACATTTTAAATTATGATGAATATTATAAATAAATCGACCCAAAATATATAATAAATCTTTAACCTGTGTTACTGTCAAAGAATTTGAGGAAATAGTTTTAATTTTTTTTTTAAATGCATCCGTTTTTCTCCATTAAAAAATGGAAGTATACGAACAAAACAACTGGTGATTGTCTGTCTCCAAACTAATTTGGTGTAACATACAGATATCAGTGTAGTCGAAGTATCAACATTTTTTTGTTGTTTCCAAATTGATGCTGGCAAATCTGTTTAATTAATAAACTGCACTATTTGGAGACAAGTAATAATGTTTTCAGAAAAAAAATCGGAATTCCGTTTCAGACATGTTTTTCTGCGATTCCATCCATGTTTCTGTTATTGCGGAAAATCAGTGCCTCTAAGTTAGTCTAACATTGCAGCTTAATTTGCCGCTATGAAAACAAATACTGTACTATACACTACTTTCGACGTGAAAGATGAAACTAAAATAATATGTGATTACAGCAAACCAGTAGTTTTTTTACTTGATGTAGACTGAATTATTATTTTCTTTTTGCCAGACACATTAATAAGAACATGCATTATTGTGCACTGATGCAATAATTTCACAACGCATTAATTTCATGATTTACAGTATACACATACTATGTACATACACACACATGACAACTATTCAACTTACAAATCGTTCTTCTTTAGTTCTGTCCTTGCCTTTCACATGTTTTAGTTCCTTGCAAAACTTTCTAAAGGCACTCTCGAGTTTGTCTGTATCTTTCCGGACATCATCACTAATCAGGTCAGAGAAAGCTTGTAAATTTTGTATGCATACTGAAAATAAATAGACAATTTATTTGATGTATTCGGTATGCGTTCTAACTAGAATTTTTTAACTGAAAAATTAAGTTCCACCCTTTATGACTAATTTAAATGACAGGAAATCATTGTTTAACTTGTCTAATTTTATCCGTTACGGTACTTGCGCTCAACTAGGCGACAATGTTAAAAACGAAAATATTTTTCTCCTTGTTGTAATTATATGTAAATTTATCATTACACACAAATATAAACATTATGATCAAGGCTTTGCTTTAAAAAATCAGTGGCTCTGAGGTGATGATTAACGTTTAAAAGTGCTGACAAAGAGCATTGGATTGTTGTGCAACAGCAGATTTTGGTATATAATATATCTGTTAATGATCCTATTGTGCTTATATCGTTGAGTACATGACAGCTAGTACACTTTTTATTTGGTCATTCTAACTTTAAAATTAATGGAGATATAGACAAATAAAGATAGCATTAAAATGGCCCTAATCTGTTGACAAAAACAATGGGCAAAGGTCACAGTTTATTATAATGGTGAATTAGTACTAATTAAGGTCAATTAAGCAGACATTAAAAATGCTATAACTTTCTCCCCTATTAAAATATTTTCAAAATTAAAACAGATTTGAGTTTATCTCAGCAAGGTCTACTGAAAGAGCTTAAATTTATACTGTTTTGAAATTTTAACTGATATACCTAACGTCGTTGTATTATCAGTTGGTTTAACTTCAGTTCAATGAAAACCTGTTGTATTATTAATACTAGCTCAAAAAACTTTAATTATGTGACAATTTTTATGCCCTTTTTCTCTGAAAATGTATGGTGACAGGAAATGACCAGATTAGCTGAGAACCACCCATAAACCGATTCATATTAAAAATATGAGACCAGAAACAATTTTTTAGATTGGTTTAGTTTTTTTTTAATATACATTGTACACAACTATACGTGTATATAAAATAAAATCCATCTTACCATCACATTCACCTTCTTTCAATTTTGCCTCACATTTAAAACATAAACTACAAAGTAACAAGAAAACTAACGAATGTTTCAATGCTACCTCCGTCATTTTATACACTTTTGACATGACTGATAAAATTCAGTAACTTATATCAAACAAAAAAGGAATAATGGCAACGACAGTGAATAACCTTTCCCTTTTGAAAATATAAATTTATCTGTTTTGTTCTTTCGATCATCAATACAAAATGACAAATCACAAAAACATCAAATGACCAGCTGAAGAAAACGTGTTTCCTGAAATTCTACAACAGTTGGCGTTTTGTGATTGGCTATTCCACAAACTCGCTTCTAGTACTACAGGAAGTTATTGTGGCTGATTTCCTCCAAAACAATAAAGCACTACTTTTAGTATGTCGTTATAACGCCCTATAAGGCATTATAACGCCCTATTATGGCGTTATAGCGCCGTATTACGACGAATAATCGCCTTATTTCAATAGTGCATTACAACGCAATAATAGTGCGTTAAATCCCCGTAATTGGGCGTTATGACCCCAAATAGGGTATTATAATGCAATATAATTTAAATTTTAAAATTTTGTTTGGCGGAAATCAGCCACCGTAGTAAATTGCACCGGTAGTAGTTTTCCGGTTTACACATTAATTATTACACGAAATTGAAAATAAACAATAAATTAACAACAGAAATCTTAAATATTCAAGGCAATATCTTTCAAAACGTCTAAATCTAAACCATATTGCAAATTAATTAACTAATGTAGATCCCCCACACTCATAAATATGAATTTAAAAATGTGTGATGTGTTTCTTTTCGTGAACACCTGTTAATATCACTATTTTATGTTTCGTGAGTATAGACTTTCACGCCTTTGTCTAGATACATTCCATGAACTTACTATATAGATCTATATGACTCATTATTATTATTATGAGCTTACAGTTTTTAACACATGTACTAATGTAGGTAAAATGTACACAAGGCTCCTTTTTGTTAAAAACAATAACAACAACAAATAATAATAATAATAAAATATAAAAAGGTTAGAATAAACAAACATGTTATAATAGCACAACCAGATTAATGGTATACATAAAAGTTTATTTATTCAAATTGTTATAATAACTTGTATACAGACAAGCGAAGAGGACACGCCTAAGTAATTTAGATACTCATTGAAAACATAAAACAGTACCCCATTTGGATACCACCCATTTAATCCTTGGGTACACCTAGTTATATCACGTGAAGAGTGATGCTATCATGATTATATCGAAATATTCTTTGGATTTAGTCTGCAGATCTATCGGAGCAAAACGTTGGCTAGCGTAGCCCAGTTGGAGGAATATACTAAAAAAGAAACGTTATGGCAGCTTTCGGCGTTCACTTCGGCACATGTTCTGCGTGTTTAGCTGTTTACAGGGTGATTTATGTTAACATTAACGTTTATTTGACTTGAATATGTTTTGTATCAGTTGCTGTTTATCACGTAGATATGTGTTTTTATTTTTAATATGAATTTAGATGTTACATATCAGGGCCGTACCCCTATACGGCTATAGTAGAATAGATAATAGACGCGCTACTTGGAACATGGTTTTTGACGAATTAAAAACAAAATACATAACTTACCTCATTAATGTTGATATTTTTCGAAATAAAGAAAATGTCCTATTTTTTGTGTAAGTTGGTTTGTCCATTGATTCTACAATGTTTAAACGGCAGTGAAAAGTATATTTTTTTCATTTCGAACCGACGTTAATTTTACCGCCATGTTTTATTTGCTGCAGAATTCATATAAACATAGGGGTGTTAGGTAAATATGTTTATCATAAATTAATATCAATGCAAAAAATTATTAAGGCAAAAACGATAAAAGAGATACGAATATTACCGGAAATGGCCGAGATGTTCCGAATGTTAAAATGGACA
>JAULBS010019919.1:0-10771 GCA_032355785.1 Symmetromphalus regularis
ATGATACACTAGATATTCTATGTTATGTGTTATTATGATACACTAGATAGTCTATGTTATGTGTTATTATGATACACTAGATAGTCTATGTTATGTGTTATTATGATACACTAGATATTCTATGTTATGTGTTATTATGATACACTAGATAGTCTATGTTATGTGTTATTATGATACACCAGATATTCTATGTTTTGTGTTATTATGATACACCATTTAACTCTGTGATGCGACAGATCGCATTTAAAATGGCCTTCAAGTATCGACAGTGTGTCAAATTAGATCTTTCTCTATCTAAAGCCATGCCACATAACCTTTTATGAATTACACAGAATTTTATAATTTTCCAACACATTTTCAGTGTATATTTTGAATGTGAATATGTGCCGAGTCTACTAGACTGTGCAAGTCCGTTTGGAAAAAAGAGAACGGCTTTCAAATATCGGTAGAATGTTCTCTCCATGTGAAGATGTTAATTTATAATTCTGATGACCATTTATAATCTTGAATTACTGTTTTTGAATCCACCGATATTTCGGACCAAACATAGTATGCTGTTTACAGAGACAGATCATGGACAAACACAGAAAATATTTGTGTTACCAATACATGCTTCACCACACAAATGCATGGACGATTGGTGATTTATATATATATATAGTGTTTTGCTTTTTATCCGCTCTTGTCTTTAGACTCATTTTGAAGTTGACAAAAACATCATGTTTTCTAATCCTTGACTCTATCTAGAAAATGTACCGAACCTCGATAATTTCTATTTACGATTTTATTATAAAAAAGATTTTTATTATCTAAAATTATTAGATATAATAGTAAAAAATAAATAAAATAAGAAGTGACCTTCTGTATTACTTAATTTGTTTGAATATGTTTCCAGAAACAAACCTTTATGTTTTACATTTTATACAGATACGAGCTTTAAGTTCATTTTAAACTTAGAAAAGATAAATAACTTAGTAATGTAAAGAAATAAAATAGAATACCTTTGCGCCTCGAGATGAAGTTGCGTCTTGCAGGAACCTCCAAACCTTCCAGCGGAATTTCTTCCAACACGATGCATTCGCCTCGTTACGCATCGTGACCTGCGTCGTGGACGACTTCCTGTCATACTCCAACTTCTCCAACGACCTACTCTGAGTCTTCCATGTATTGTACTGAGTCCAGCAACATCGCTCAATGTCCAATTCATCAATCCCCCAGAACGTCAATTCATTCTGTAAAGAGGGGCCGCACATATTCGTGGGTATGTGCAGCTCTCCTGTACGGAAATAATTAAGTACGGATGCAAATCCCTGAGGGTCACGGTCAAAAAAATAGTCCCCAACCTCGGGTCTCCAAAAATGTTTCATCTTCGAATCGTCTGCTAAAACTGAATTTTTCATCTTTTTCAACGTAGATTTATATGTCTCGAATATCTGGCCTCCTACGTTAATGAATATAGTCGTTTTGGGAGGTTTCCTCGGTTTTTTAACCAACCTCTTGGAACTGTTACAGACGCACAGATTGTTTGATGTTTTGGCAGACGTGGTGTTTGACGCGTTTTGATTGTCGTCTGTCAGGGTGACTGTTACTCCAGAAATGTTCTTCTGTTCTCCGCAGCAGCAGCCATTGTTCTCACACGCCGAGTCATCGTCGTCCTCCATGGCCAAGTCGGACATAGTTGCAGGTGCATGTCTGGCCGAACGCGGGACACTGGTTTTCCGTCTGATGTGCCAATCCAGACCACCCTGGGGAAAGGATGGGCGACGCTGAAATGAACAAAAATAGACTATACACATTTAAACCTTTAGGCGAAGCGGAAATAAATAAAAATAAACTATACATATTTAAACCTTTAATCCTTTTTTCTAGCCTTTTTATTCCTTAGACATAAATCCACGACGATGTCACATATCGTTAGCCCTTCCTATAACACGACCTTTCTATTCCCATCACTGGCAACAAACACTCTGAAGATACAGTTTACGATATCTAGACTACATAAAATGTTACCAAAAGTATACATTTAATACTTGATTTCAAACACTGAGTATAAAATACAATTGCTCGTCCATGTCTACAAAAATATGTCTAAGTGTTTAACTACCTCTCTCCTGTCAAGGATTCATGCGTTGTTTATTACACCTGTAGGATATTTCTGTTGAAGGTGTTAATTAAACCATCATGATGCTTTACGCTTTCAAGATGTCATTCTACAAGACGGGTCATTTTGCCTGATAAAAATGCATGTTGATTGGTTCGTTTAATTTATTTTATTTTATTTATATTTTTTGGAAGTATTTTTCTTTGGCAGTAGCAGAAATTTGGAAGGAAACGGTAAACAATTATTTTTAATTGGAAGGTGCGGGAAAGGTATTAATTATGACCAAACTATAAACAGAAATGTGAAAACAGGTGACTGAAGGAGTGGGGCTAGAAGGTGTCCCGGAAACGTAAATTCCCGAATCCCTGTCTGGATCCACTTTTGTGCTACCCTACTAAAAGACTCCCTCATTTAAATCCTGTTTAAGTGATTTTATCAGATGTACCCGACTGTTAGGAACATCAGAAGTTCTGACACTTCTAATAACAATGCAATATATTTAGGAGGTATGTACCATTGCATAATATATGCGGGACATTTCATAGTATTCGTTTCGTGTCGGACAGGATATTTTCAGGCTTTTTTTACATCAAAGAAATTATTCTGGGTAATTATCAACAAGTTTGAACCCGTCAAAGGCAAATACTATAGAAACACTTTATAGGGTAAAAAAATAATCTTTGGATTTCCTGTTTCCTTTTCAAAATGAGGCCAGAAAGTTCGTGTTGGACAGGACAAAAAGTGAAGTGATTTTTTTGCATGTTGGGAAAGTGAAAAGTCCCTTCCAACCACATGGTATTCATAAAATTAAGCCAAGTAATTTTGTTTACTACATCATAGGCAGGTTTTAAAAGAAAGTTTGGTTTCTTAACTTAAGTTTAGCCGAGGGGGGAGGGTGGGTCAAATGTTCCCACTCGGCCAGCGTGTCGGATAGGACTTGTCGGACAGGACACTTTTTCAATTGATGTAAAAACACACATTATTAGTATAAAATGAATTTTATTACATATATGTGTTGTAAATTGTACATTTTCAAGTGGTAGAATTAAGAAAAAATTATCAGGAATTAAATACAACAGGAGAAAACTAAGAAAAACATATGTCCTGTCAGACACGCTGATTTCCACGGTTGCATAAGAAAAACCTAATTTGAATAATCAAGAGGTAAACATTTTGACCCAAATTTAGGTTTTCAAGTTAGTTGACATATATGTATTTATACATGTATGTATCTAACACATCCAATTGGTATTTTTCTTCGATTAAAACCTTAATAAAAATTAATACCACTTCACAAATACCATGAAATGGCCCATTCATATACCAGATACTCTCCACCCAGTCAAAACGAATAATAATTTATTTGACTATTTGAGACTTTACGACTCCCATATCGTCGATGTTAAGTGACGTAGGAGATTCCGTCAACGACGTATACTACGTTCTGTATTCAGTGTATTTCCGGTTTAATTTTACAAACCGATTATTTACTCTTTAAGACTAGGTGACTCCCAGATCGTCGATGTTATGTGACATAGGCGATTCCATCAACGACGTATACTATGTTCTGTATTCAGTGTATTTCCGGTTTAATTTTTGAAACTGAATATTTACTCTTTAAAGCAGTGTGAAAACATCATGCACATTAACATGAATGGCAGCGTTTCTGTTTTCTGAACTAATACGGAAAAGAATATATAGTTTTATCTATTATTTAAAATACGAAAGTACCTAATAATTTCACTTTTATTAATACGCTGAAACTGCTAGTTCATTCACGATCTTCCCAGATGACATTTACAGCCGAGCAATTTCAGAAAACGTAACATAAACGGCCTTTGTTAACCAGTTTGGGACCGCTGTCTGAATTGCTCTACTGTTTATACAATTTCAATCCGTACTAAACAGTGCAATACAAATTCATTTACATTTCCCTGCAGAACCACTTGGCAATTATCCCAAATACTAAAACGTTATAATGTTCTTTTTGTGCAGCAACACTGCTAACAAGCTGTGTAAAGACAAAAACAGATGGCACTTATTGCCAATACTAAATGTCATACTAATGTAAACAGAGAAACCTTCCCCAGTTAGTCAAAGCAAAAAAAGAATGTTTTCAAGATTAGTGTCAATAATGATAAATTAATGTATTTATTTAGTCTAACAAAGCTGTTTTTAGCTTTCAAACGGGATACATTATCTACTGTTCTATCTCTAACAGGTTTGAAACAGAATATAGTATGTTGAAGTTTTATTTTGTTTAATAGTTGCACAGGGAGGCAGTCCTTCAACATTATTTGTGATGACATGTATTATATTTAAATATGCATGTACCCTCAGTTACCTGCACACAAGCAGAAACATAACTGCGTAGAGAAATACTTACAAGTTTGTCTGATTTCTCATGAGTGATAGTCCTAATAGTAATAATACTAGGTACGTTAAAATACTAAGTATACCATCAAGTAAATGCAAAATTAGTATTAAAACAATGTACGACTTCACATATGATCATGGGGATCTGCTGATCCCCAGAAAGAACCTCCATAGTATGGTCGCCAGTATTATAAATTATTTTGAGTGCGCAATATTAAACTTTTATTATGGAATTAATTATGCTAATATATATGTGTAGTGATCAATAAATTTACAGTATCTTATCACAGGCATATGTTAATATGAAAAAATTGTACTACAATTATGATATTTCTCCTTTTAGGCTAACATAGATTTCGTTCTTATAATTATCCTTTAACCTTAGTTGATGTAAAATAGAGTAATAACAACAATATAACTAGTAATCATTACATAGATTTGCATCTCAATAATTCGTCACCAAATTTAATTATTACTAATTTGAGGTCTGTAGTTAATAACGGTTAGGTATGGTTAAACGCGTTAATAAATAATAAATAAGGTTGTGTTCCTATAAACAAGATGCAAACAAATGTTTAAAACTAAGAATAGTTCCAAAATGCATGTACATGTATATATAAAAAGTGTATAATACTTACACTCATACAGACAATCATTTTTGTTTTAAACTGAAGTTTCCAAATTAGCTTTCGGAATAGCCTCCATGTAATGATTATGAATATGACTAAGTGTTGTGGTGTATTACAATTAAGTTGAGCACTGCCCCACTGTTTGAGCTGTTTGCAGCGACACATTACTATTCTATAATAACCAAGATGGCGGCATGATTGATGGCATGTCTGCTTATGTCTATGATGATTGCTTATTTATCTGAACAGTTACAGACCATCAAACTGGTATTTGTCACCATTAAACAGATATTTGTCACCATTAGACTGGTATTTATCATATCCAACGCAAGTCTACGAATATCGCTCATTTATCTAAATAGTTACAGACCATTAAACTTGTATTTGTCATATTCAACGCAAGTTTACGAAGATCGCTCATTTATCTTGTTATACACCATTAAACTGGTATTTGTCATATCTAACGCAAGTCTACGAAGATCGCTAATTTATCTGAACAGTTACAGACCATTAAACTGATATTTGTCATATCCAACGCAAGTCTACGAAGATCGCTCATTTATCTGAACAGTTACAGACCATTAAATTGGTATTTGTCATATCTAACGCAAGTCTACGAAGATTGTTCATTTATCTGAACAGTTACAGACTATTAAATTGATATTTGTCATATTCAACGCAAGTCTACGAAGACTGCTAATTTATCTGAAGTTATACACCATTAAACTGGTATTTGTCATATCTAACGCAAGTCTACGAAGATCGCTCATTTATCTGAAGTTATACACCATTAAACTGGTATTTGTCATATCCAACGAAAGTCTACAAAGATCGCTTATTTATCTGAAGTTATACACCATTAAATTGTTATTTGTCATATCTAACACAAGTCTACGAAGATAGCTCATTTATCTGAAGTTATACACCATTAAACTGGTATTTGTCATATCTAACGCAAGTCTACGAAGTTCGTTCATTTATCTGAAGTTATACACCATTAAACTGGTATTTGTCATATCCAACGCAATTCATTGTATTTCTTCTCAAAGCAGAAATTTTAATCATTTCTGTAATTCAGTTTGTTCTCAAGATTATATACTGCCAATTCAGTTTCCAATTGTTGGCAATTATAAACCAGTATACCTTTCAAAAACGAAACATTAGTACGAATATGCTTCGATTATTCAAGGCAAATATGTTTCAGAGTGATTCTATTGTTTACATACAGTTGGTGCTCAGGGCTACGTAATACCAAATTAATTCGCATTAATGGGTTTATAAATGTTAAGTAAAACTGATATAAACAGCATGCCAATGTTGCTGTGCATGTATGGAACTCATCAATAAATAGTTTTTATTTCCCATAACATTTATAAGATTTAATAAGCGCTGGTGAAGGCTGTATTTCAAAATGTTATGGAATTATGTATTTTATGTTTATATTTATAACACTGACTGTTATTTCCTGTAGTGACCACTAGAGGGTGGGGAGACGTCAATAAAAGTGTTTTTGCGTTATACCGTGATTTTGCTCATCTTTTTTTCCACTTGAATTAAGATGTTATCTCAAATGTAACGATATCTCAAAGTAACAGGCTAGCACCAGCAACTTCGACATAGAGAGAGTTTTAATCTTGAGTTTACAGTTGACAAATCAAATAATATACCAATACATATATTCGTAAAGATAATAATAGTGATTGTATCTGCAATTGTTTTACTGGTTATAGATGTGTTGTTATTTTAAACTTTGGCCTTGAATTATTTGATTTAGTGCAGTGGGACCTATACAGCTGGTTGAGCCACTATTAAACCCAGTGTGTATTCTGCATAACTCACTTCAATTATATTATTACAGGGGGTTATTACTGCTTGTAACACTGAGAAATAGCAGTTATCTTAATGCTGCATATAACGACCGTATGTCGGGTCATTATAGTTTGTTTCAAAGTATGCCACTACTAACAAAGGCACGTGCTGTAATAAATAACGCTGAGTTCGCATAAACCAAATCAGTAGTGCATGTTAGAATGAACATTGACGTATTCAGGAAGTTTTAAAGAGATGGCTACTATTTATAAAATAATTTTAACCTAGTATGAATGGATTAGTGGGGTTCGGAAGAATGCACCCCTGTGATGTATATTTTAAATTTAGATGACCAGGAACTAGGTACACAGGAACGGATGTTGAAATTATCATTCGTAATTATGTTCCAAATACCGTTCTGCAATAGTCTGCGTCATACAAAAGTGACAATAACAAACAAAATACTACAATCCATTATCAGCAAATCATATCCATTTAAATGACTAATCTCATTAATTTTTAAAGATACGAATTTCTTTGTAATACGAAAATGGGAAATGTACTAAAACTAGTACATTCGCGCTAAAGTAATCAATATTGCGAGCGAACATTTCTATATTATGCAAATGAGATGGTTTTCTTTGCCGATTCACTAACATGGTCAGAAGAAACTATGCAAGCAATTAAAATAGACTGGTTGTCTCCACGGTGAACACGAGGCTACGCATTGCTAGGAGCTTCCGTCATTTGCATAAATAACTCTGCAAGACTGATGGAGCTGGCCTGATGATTTATCGAGGGACTAGCTGTGAAGGATATGTCTTAAGTTTAGAAATATTGTGCTTATGTTATGGAACAGAGGTCCCTGGAGATATCTAGAAGAAAAGTGGGTTGACTAAAATAAGGTATACCAGGTTCAATTACAAATGACTAAATAAAGACAACTTGTCTTACGAATCATCTGAAAGGATTCGCCCATTTAATTATTCCTATTGTCTTAGCTAGAGGTGTCAATATGGCTGAATGTAGGGTACGCATGCGGAGGGGGCAAAGGGAGGAAAAAACTCTTTGTCAAAAAATATTTACCCACCCCCACCCCTAAAAAAAAGAAAAAAAAAAAAGCAAATATATTTGGTTTCAGATGTTTCATTTGGTTTAAAACATTATTTTTATCACACGTTATTATATTAACGAGTTAGGTTTACTTGTACGCAGGCACAGCTTTAGCTACGCCGTTCATACAGTGTGTAAAGCGGTTTTGCGGTTCATACTTCCATGAACCTCAGACATTATCAAGTTCAATTCTTAAATTATTTAATTTTTTAGATGGTGATTTCAGATTGCATTCCACAGATACTACTACTGCACATCATTTTGATATACTACTGCTGATATGGGTGAGCAGTACGTTGTGCACGTTTCTAATAACGTAACTCCACCTGCATGCGAAGTAATAAACAACATAATAGGATACTGCATGTCACTCCAGTAACACATACACAACACTGGCGGGGTATAGTGGCCTATAATGGTACAACGCATGTTGATGTTGGTTTCTAGGCGTCAGACCTGTACACAGCTAATCTATGCATGGCTTTAAGAAAATAAACATAGCATATCTTCTAAACGGCGTGGTAAACAGATGTTTGCAGGTTTATCTGCAGTAATAAAATTAAACTTTGTTTTATTTAACTACGCCTCTAGAGCTCATCGATTTTTATCTTATCATCGTCTATTGGACGTCCCCCACATAGGCTACCCTTTCCGATAAGCAGCAAGGGGTCTTTTATATGCACCGTCTCACAGACAGGGCAGCGAATACCACGGCCTTTGATGAACCAGTTGTGGATCACTGGTTGGAACAAAAAATAGCCCAAACTGGAAATGGGTCCACTGAGAAGGATCGATCCGACGACCGACAGGTTCACAGGCGGATAAGCAACCGTTATATCTGCAGTAATAATGCTGAAAGAGTCACTGTAATAAAAACACGAATTGAATCTGGTGGGATTCGAACCTACTTCCCCGATTGACATGGAATTTGGCAGTAGTGCTCAGTTAATTGAAATAAAGAACTAGATTTGCAGTACTTTCTTGTACAGGCCCGTATGACAGATTTTCAAAGTGAGGGTGAGGGCTCATTTTTCAAAATAGGTTGGGGTGGGGGGGTGGATGCTCTTTTTTACGTGTGTATAAAATGTGTTGTGCGAAACCGCGAATCTATATCTGAAATAAAAATTGTAGAAAAACAGGCCTGTTGTATGTTCACATCGTTATAAATGTTTAGTAAACGTTTTACAGAACTTTATTATGAAATCTACTACAATTTAATTTTAAATATTTTCACTTTGCTTAACCAATGATGTTGGTCGTTATGACAGTACTAAGAGAAGTAAGAAACTGTATTTCGCAAACTTAGAGAAACCGAAAGCGTTTCCTTGTTGTACTGTATTGTCTATATGTCAGTGATTTAAGCGTTTTATAATAAAATACTACAGGGAAAATTCATTTAATTTTAATAGAGTTGCTAAATATTAATAATACAATTTAATTGTGTAATATATATTTTATTTATACACTGTTGCTATATATTAATAATACAATTTAATTGTGTAATATATATTTTATTTATACACTGTTGATGTGATTAATGCTATACTACAACTTTCATTCGTCTTGTAACGTTATTTATATATATATTTTTTTTTTATAACTGATGAACAGTTAATGCTTAAAGTTAAATTAAAAACTGAACTAACGAAAAGATGCATACTAGTTTGCTGGAGCAAATCCAGGGAATTCCAGGTGATCCGTACCATCCCTCAAATTTGAAAAATCGCCCTTATTTATTTATTTATATTTTACTTATTAGTTGTTATTATTATTATTAATATTATAATAATAATAATTAGTAGTAGTAGTAGTAATAGTAGTCATAGTAGTAGTGGTAGTAGTAGATGTAGTAGTAATAATAATAGTAGTAGTAGTAGTAGTAGTAGTAGTAGTAGTAGTAGTAGTTAAATTAAATATATTTAATTTTAAGCTCTAGTCTAAGATGCTAAGAAATCACATTTCAGTCAGTGCAAAGAGCAAAATTCGGATAACAAACACTTAACGGAATGAAAAGAAGGGTCATCATAGGGACGAAAGAAACAAGGAATATCAGTTCTAAATGGTTAAATATTAAAAATGTTCCGGTGATTGCAGCTTTAAATTATAGTAGTAAGTACTCCTCTTCACGATCCATACGATTCTAATTTTGCTAATCTTTATTGTTGTCATACGTCTGATTATCTTTAATTTCACTTGCTCCATTTTACAGAAATATTTTTAAAAGACGAAGCGGGAGGTAAAATCCTATTTTAAAACTTTTAATTAGAAATTTATTTTTTGTTTAAAAACTGTTACAGTTTAAATGTTCTTGTTGAGACATACCGTGTGGAAAAGTTACTCTTGGAAGTGCTCCAGAACGAAAAACAACTATTTTCACCGATTTTTTTACGTGAGCCTAACGTTTTAGTGAACGGAAACAGCTAAGCAACGAGATCTCACCTGAACAGTTTGTCGATTCAACGTACACAAAATATATAGTAAATATATTAAAATATGTATGTATATGCATGGGCGTAAATCCCGGGGGGGGGGAACGGGGGACACGCCCCCACTTTTTGGACAGGGGGCACGCCTATATAATTATCCCCTCCCACTTTTTGCTTAGAAAAACTGATAATTTCAGTAAAATAAAATTAAAATACCTAAATAATAATTTTTACTAGTATTTTTTCTTTATTGTATCAATGTAACACTTTAAACCATGTCGTCTTAGCGCAAATATACCGAAGTACACAAGTGGTTT
>JAULBS010019930.1:0-10771 GCA_032355785.1 Symmetromphalus regularis
CACAAGAATATGACAGTTGCAGATCTAGCTTATAAAACGAGCGATCTGATTGGATAATATTTTTAAGTATGATATCAAAAATGTTTTCGTACAGATGGCGCGGTAAGCAGCCCGGGGTTTTATGAGCTATATTGGTCAGGGGTCCAAACGGACTCGGAGTGACCCCTGACATTGTGAGGATGACAAACATCACGTTATCAAAGAACTGGTTCATCAAAGGCCGTGGTATGTGCTGTCTTGTCTGTGAGACGGTGCATATAAAAGACCTCTTGCTGCTTATCGGAAAAGAGTAGCCTATGTGGCGGCAGTGGGTTTCCTCTAAATACACATACCCGATGATAAATTAAAATCAATTTGCTTTAGAGGGGTCGATAAATAAAACAAACTTTACTTTCACGTTATCAAAGATTTCACGTCCTTTCGAAAAGGAATTAAAAATGGCAAAAAACATTGGTCGTAAATATTTGAACATGACAATAGTGCCTATGTACATACATATATATATATATAATGTGCCATATTATAAGATAAGATATGTACATTAGTGAGCATTATTATTAGTAATATTTTCAACATTAAGAATTTCATCAGTTTGTTAATATCATGTTACAACCTTTTATTTTCTCATTATCAGAACTGCAACTCAAATGACAAGCTTTTTTTTATTTTATATTTTATTTATTTATATATTTAACAACACTACTAGGACTCACTGAGTTATTAATCATTGACTACTGGATATAAAACATTTGCTAAGTTTTGTACACGCGATTAAGTTTGAACCAGCCTACGAGTTTTGAATCACTGTCTTCAGTTTGAGAGTTCAGTGTTCTACACTGGACCACAGAGGCACACAAAAAATGACAAGCCCGCCGATTGAGAAAACCAGTATTTCAAAAGCAAAAATATAGATATCGATAAACCTAAATATGCAGAATGAATGGAAGTAACATTAACAGGTCGTTCAGATAACCTGAGTAAAGGGGAGGCAACTATACCAAAATCTGTTATTATTTTGTTTCAATGTCATGTGGGTCTAAGTGGTTTATAAGATATGAAATATTTCTTGTGGAAGACGTGTTTTCGTCGGTATAATTCAAGAAATTAATATGGCAGCTTATTTATAATTATACTTCATTCAAGTTCTGAAATGCATCACGGAATACAAATGGAGGTACCCGTGTCTCTGTATGTATCAATGGACATATTTTTTTGCGACTTTTGTTTATCTCAATAAATGTACATTTAATGTTTTGTTTTGCTTATTTATACAAATGCCTATCTTGAAATTAACCAAGACATGAAGAATAGTCTATTTGAAATAATTTAAAATGTGACTTGTGTAGACATTTTTTGTTAATGCTCAACAGCAATGCCTAAAAGTCATCTATAAGGTTTACAGTTTTGTGATTTATATTCCAGAAAATCGTGTTTAAAAATACTAGGAAATCACATTTGATGTCATCTAAATTTAAGCATTACCTGTGGGAGATTGCCCTCGGTCCTAGAATACTTAAATCAACTCGGGCAAAATAATTTCTAAACTTTAATAAAATAATATCCTCTACCTATCAAAACTAGTTCCTGCGACCCCACGCTTATTGTGCACTGGCAAATTGTTATAAAATAATTTAATAAGTATATTTGGAAATGTATTTCATATTATGGGAATCGGTAGTTTAGTGTTATCATCCAAATGAAACTGGAATTACCCACTCCCATAAAGAAACAAAAAGTGTACATATAACGCAAAACCAGTTATTTGAGATGATTCCTAAAGAATCGAAAGCCTAGTGACCTTTTTGCTTCTGCTTATGTTGAACAATGGAGTTATGCTGGAACCTAGTCTCTCTAAATATCTACTATAAAAAACTTCAAATCCTTATTAGTATTTGGTATAAGGTGTTTTCGTCGTTTATGGTTGTTTGGACATAAACTTTTTGATATACATAAAAGTTAAATCAGCATCGCCAGCAACGTTTTTTAAGCAGTCAGGCGTCTAATGGTGACACATTTCTTTCTTCAGAATAGTCTTGTATTAAGCGAACGCTATACTAAAGACAATGTTCTTTTCCTCCAAAATACTCTTATTCAATCATCTGACTGGAGGCGCAATATTTTAATACTATTATGGGTGGCCGATTTCAAAATAGATTTCACGATATATTAATTAAACAATAACAAAAAATATTTTTAGATATTACTTTATTTTCAACACGTAAAATGCAAAAAAAACATCGACTTCTTAGTGTGTAAAAAAACTGAACAATCCTTCTATTTGGCGACACGATTTCAAAACAATGTTTTTATATTAAAACCCACACAATTCAAAACAAATAAGGCAATTCAAACACTGGTGTTAAGGGGTTAACACTGAAAAACATGTAAATCACAATATATCCAGTTTTGTATCTCACTTGATTTATACCCGACCGTTCATACTGACCATCATCTATATAAACAATACAAATAGCAAATGAAGCCTAAAAAGACGTATACTGGCTGCCAATGCCCACAAAAAGCGTTTCTATATGGTCACAATAAGGAAATGCACCACAAATCATTATAGTCAATAATGCCATAACCAATGTGAGATAAACAAACAAAAAATAATAATAAACCCAACAAACAAAAACAAAAATGTAAAGGGTTGTGTGTACATACATACATATAAACAACATGTAGCTGTCAAAATAATTAGCACACAAGCAGCTATATAAACACATATATAAACAAATAAAATAATTTAACAGTGGGTCACATCAAATAACAGATTATGTAACATCACATAAGGATAGCCATCAAATAATGGAACAATGTGAACATAAAAATGGTATGTATACATAACAAAATGGAACAATGTGGCATATCATATAACTAACAATGTGGCACTTTATATAACTAATAATGTGGCACATCATATGACTAACAATATGGCACATCATATAACTAACAATGTGGCACATAATATAACAATGTGACATCATAAAACTAACAATGTGGCACTTAGAGTAATATACAGAGTATTTTGGCAGTGACATTCATACAATCAATGTATTGGAAGCTAGCATGATACTTAAAAATAAATGACATATAAAAGTGATACATATATTTAAACTCAACCAAAAAAGAAAGTATGCATATTGAAATATGTGTTTCATGGAGTGGTCACAGTAATGGTTCACTGGCGACAAAGATGTGCACAACTTGTGATATTACTGCACACCTCCTCCTAAATGGTGTGGTTATCTTATTTCAGAATTTCTTCCATGAATGTCATCCGTTTTTGTTTAATAAATGATAAATGATTACATGCATACATTCTTTTTTGGTTGAGTATAGTTCTAATAGAGCATATTCAGTTAAACACTGTGACATGCAAATGTGAGACACTAGTTCCTATTTTTAAATAGTGCACAAGCAACACATCTATAAATGTGATAATTTCCCTAGTCTCCACAATACATTGTTGATACTGAAGAATTTATCGAAAATTTCGTATTTAACAGTAAGAATAATTATATAAAATTCAGTATGTGCAGTAGTGTTGAAAAGCAGTCTAAACAATTTGTGTTTTTATTTATTCATACACCCCAGATTCCAACCCATCCACACCCCAAAACATCAACATTAATTTACATTCTGAATCTATAAATGTGCTTGCACTATCTGTATCCTCAAAATATTCTAACTTTTTTTAATGTGTAGTGGTCTTCTTGAAAGTATGCACACAAGTTTGGACAAGACTTGGAAAGAAAAATATATTTATTTAGTATGAAAATGAATATAGTTGAAAACTGTTATATACAGCAATAAAAAATAAATAAAAATAACAGTAATAGTAATAATATAATAGTAATTTAAAAGAAAAGAATAACCACACTAAAGATAAATAAACCCATGATTCCCATTCTGGCTACGAGGTTAGCAGGGTAAAAATATACAAATGTCTTCTTTTTTTGGTTCATGGCCTGATGATACTAACAATATTAATTACAAATGACTTTAGTACAAACAGTGTTATAATGGCTACCAGAGAGGTGGTGATAAACATGTACTGTTCTAAGAAAAGGCAAAAGCCAGAGAATAAACTGACATATGATATTTCCATCCAACACAAAATTTGTGAAGGCCAAGTTTTTATTGCATAGAAACCTAACAAGTTTAAATGTATACCTAACAAACCAGTGATACGATAGATGAGTTACCAGGGGTGGGGATGAGTGGGGAGGGGGGCTTATGTTACATTTGTACAGATATTTTCATATAACCACATACTTAGAAAAGGCAACAAAGACAACATACACTGCATGTAAAAAAATAATAAACAAACAAACAAAATCTTGCACCAAACACATTTTGCCAGGGTAACAGAATCTAAATTTTCTTACAACAAGTGGGTTGTTAATGAAAAAACATACAAAAATCAACTGTACGAAACTGTAGGATATTAAACGAGATTCCATTTCATATCAAGTGTATGTCCCAAGTGAAATTATTTTAATTTACCTCAAGCTTCTCATATGATATAGAATAGTTTAATATCCTATTTATTTCCTGACATCAATTTTATGAATCTAGAAATAGGGTAATGTTTGAGTCAATTGATGTGAGTTACTGTTTGTGATGTCATGTCATTGGCAGTTCTGACCAATCATGTTATTCATAGGTGTGCTATGACCAACTGAGTCATATCGCCGATATGAACCCATGTACATATATGTTGTGCCATATGTCAGTATTATTACATTCAAGCAAAATGTATTGTTATGTGTTTAATTAAATGTAAAAGGCAAAACATATTTAGTTGTTTATACAAGAAAATTGTCCCAAGCAAATGTTAATAATTAATCTGTTATCTATCTGATCTGACTACTTATAAAAGATATATATATATATAAAAGCATATATAAAAGATATCTTGCTGTTAATCAGAAAAACGTAGCCTATGTGCTGGTTGTGGGTTTTCTCTGAAGACCATAAGTTTATAATAACTAAGTTTGGCACTTAATAGCTACTGGAGAATCATTAAAAATACTTTCCTGTCAATAAAGTATTGTAAATTGTGCAATAATAACAGTAAAGGTGTGAAATATCAATTTTAATTATGTATGTGCGATATGTACCTGTCATATATAATGTGTACAATATATTATATATAAGGTGTGCAATAAGGGTACAGTATTAAGTATTAAAGATGTAAAATATGAAAAATAAAAAGGACTATAGGTGCACAGCCAGCTGCAAAAAACACAGAAGTCACAACCATGTAAATATCTATAGGGTTAATATAAACACAATTTATTATAAATGCCCAATAAAGACAGGGAGTGCCAATGTAGCAGTTAATTACCCCTGGTAATCATAAACCCCAGGGTTTGTAATTTCCTATGAAATCACAAACCCCCCTGGAAATCATAAACCCCAGGGTTTGTAATTTCCTACAAAATCACAAACCCCACTGGAAATTGTGCCTTCCTAACCTTAATCCATACCCATATATGGGCATGGGGGTTTGCAATTTCCTAGGAAATCACAATTAGGGGTTTGCGATTTACAGGGCTTGTGGTTTCCTGCTACACAGAATTTAGAATTGATGTATAAAGCTTGGAGGCCCCTTGTTAAAAGTTACACCAGAAGGTTTACCAAAGGTGCATACCAAAATAGGACCTTGGGTCACCACAAAAACACTTTAAAGCAAAAAAAAAAGAAAAGAAAAAAACATGAAACCATATCTGAAATTTTGTGACGTTCCTGCAGATTGCTAGGCAATCCCTAAGCTGTAGTTTGTTTAACGTTTACCTAAATCTGGCACTGAAGACAGAGAAATTATAACCAGAGAGATACCATTTGCAAAATTTCTAACATATCTGAAATTTTGTGAGGTTCCTGCAGATTGCGAGGCAATCCCTAAGCTGTAGCTTGTTTAACTTTTACCTAAATCTGGCACTGAAGACAGGGAAATTATAACCAGAGAGGTAACTTTTACCTAAATCTGGCACTGAAGACAGGGAAATTATAACCAGAGAGATACCATTTACAAAATTTCTCACATATTTATCTCAATGGTTAGAATTTCTTAGTCTCCATTACAAAGCTAATTATTTTAACCTGCCTATATATATATATATATATATATATATACATAATATCTACATACCAGACATTGGTTTGTAAATACTGAACATGGTATGTAACAAAATTCAATACTAGCAGTATTAAGAGCATGTCTCTATGGTATAACCTTCTATGGAGGTATGACTCATCCAAGATGGCGGCAGTTTAGTTAATTTTAGACTGGGAACAATACTTAAGGGAAACCTCAATTTATTCAAATAATAATTTGGATAATTCATATGATCTGAACTGCAGATACAGCTACCTCTCTATCCCTAAACACAAACACTACTAATCTTATAAAACTGAAAGACCGAAGATTCACCTCTAGCAATCTGTATTGGCATTAACTGATCTACCACCGCTCTTATCAAAAGAATTATCTAATACTGGTCAAATCTTGGCTCATTGTATGTGTAAATAGGTGACGTATCTGCTTTAAAAATATCTCTCATACAAAGCTATCCACAGTGTGAGACTTATTCAAAATGGCTCACTGCCATGTATAAAAATTTCTCATCACACTTTTATCAGTCACGAGTCTGCTGATCTACATCATGAATAATAGACTCAGCCTTTGTAACCCGTGGCTACAATCTACAATGCCACTGTAAAAGCAGCTGTATAATTGGCTTATAGTTATACAAGTTATAGTAGCAATGTAAAGCCATTTCAAAAATATGTGTGTGTATACTGCATATAACTACCCTATGAGAAACTCTTGTCAGAGGTTGTCCCAACTTCATTATCCTCCTCTAAGTTTCACAGTCATTACATAATTATGCTCCATGAAATAAAAATTAAATTAAAATTTAAAACGATATCTTCTGTCCACATTAAAAAAGTACTTTTTATATTTTACTTGACATTAGGATAAGTACACTGTATAGAAGTATGTTTAGGTCTTTTAGGTGACAAAAGAAATATTACATTTAAAAACAATTTATACAGGGTATATAAAAATAAATATTTTTGGTATATGGTTTTACTCAACGGGCAGATACATTCTTTTCATATATATATAATTTTCTATATAGCTAACTATGTATAAAAGACATGACATAAGATCTGTTTTCTCTATTTACAAATTGAAAATCATTCTAAGTGAGAAAATGTTTAATTGGGAGAGCGGTTTTGCAGGTTTTCACATTTTGTGGTATAAAATAAAATGATAAAAAGTGAGTTAAGAAACACTCTACTTCAGATGAGTATGAGCAATCACTCTCATGTAAAGGTGAGGACTAAAACAAATATTTTATAAAACACAAGTTATTCAAATGAACATGGGTAAGTTGCTAAACATTACATTGAGGGCAGATATCCACTAGACTGAGTCACAGTTCCACTAGTCAGGAGTGTGAGCTAAAATATGGCTTAATTCTGCAGAAACTAGTTGTCCACAAGACCAGAACAAATCTGAGTATTACGGTACTTAAATGAAAACAGAATGAGTATTGTGTGGTTATAGCAAATATTCTCATGCACCAACAGCAGAGTAATAAGCACAATTCGTTGTCTATACCACGAAGGGGCAAACACGCAATTTTGCCAAATTACGTTGTTGTTGTTTTTTAATTTGACATTCCATTGATTTGCCTTGTTGTCTAAAATTAATTAATTAATTAACTAATTAAAGGAGCAAAAGATAGTTGTAATTTTCAGAATCAAGATCAACGGGACTATTAACAAGAAAAATTATTTTACCGTTACATCAATTTATAAAATTTTGAATATTCACCCCTTTGTCAGAAAGCCGACAAATATTCAAAAAATTACAGCTGAGTGATTAAAAATGTCAAACAAGACTGGGTTACCATAACATAATTATAATACTACATAAAGTTTGTTTTCTTGTTACATACTGTTTTTTATGAATTGAAAGGCAAACATATAAATATCTATATATATGTAATTATCATCATATTTAAGGAACAATTTTTTTTTAAAGTATGTTGTTATAGATATTCTGCCTGCAGCATGCTGGTAAATTTAATTATTGCATTTTGATGATTAAAAGAGAACCATATAAAAAATTTCCAACTTGTAATAGATTGTATTAAAATACTGTAGTAACTTACATAAATGAATATAAAGAACAGAAGCAGAATATCTTGGAAAATGGCAAGAATCAAAATGATTTTTTGCAATTAAACATCACTCAAATCATTAGTATATAATTATGTATATTTTACATTAATATGTATATAGAACAACAGAGATATATTTATAATTCTTAAAACCATTGCAAATCATGACTTTAAAGCAATGAAAATATTAATGTAATAATTACGTAAATGCAATAAACTAGACACATTTTAAAAATACCAGAAGCAGTACAGGCTTTCACAAATTCAAAATCTGCATAACCGGAAAATAGGTTATGCCAAAACAATTTCCATAACATATTTTCATTTGCATAACCTGTTTAAAATAAAAATATGGGAAAACAGCTTTAAAATTAGTTTTAATAAGTAAAACCAATGTCACTTTGAAGTAAAAAGGAATTGTAATAAATATACATTTACTGTATACACATAAAAGTTCACAACACAAGTATTCTAACTAGACTGGTATTTGTACTTTCTGTTAAATGTAATTATAATCATACATGTCGGAAATCAGTCAAGTTGTTTGTACTCCGAGATAAGATTATATAGAAATTTTACATGAACGATAAATCGGTTATGCGAATACATTTTTGCATAACTGATGCACTAACGAAACGATAGTTCATGCAATTTGTGCAGGCCTGCAGTAAAACTACAATCTCTGAATATATCTTTAATAAATAACACTCTTCTTCTCTTTCCATGAACTAATTTATCTTATGTTGTTCACTGGTTAAGCTATTTTACATCTAGGATTTGTCCCACTCCCAGTGCAGGATTTTCCTGTGCTAACCTACTTTGGCTACCAATATTAATGGCTTAAAGGGTTGTTAAAATTATTCTGTGTACAAAGTTGGATGAAAGGTGGTCAAGAACAGCACACAAATTTAAATTAATCATTAAAATGTTGATTGAAATCCTAAAATTAATAACATATTTAGCATACTAATGAAATTTAGACTGTATGAATAGGTTTATTTATTTAACAACTCCCCTACCCAGCACAAAAGTAAATATTGGCTATTGGGGGTTTGTATGAATAGGAAAATGGAAATTATAAATGACCCCTAAAATTTATTTATTTGTTTAATGACCACCCCCACCCCACCCTCCTGCATATGCAACAACATTGTCTTAAACATTGTTATACATTGTAATAATTATTTTAAACATCATATTACATAATGTAATAACTTTTTTTTTACATATTGTTATACAGTGTAATAACTATGTTAAACCTGTTTTAGGATATCTTACTTTACATTATACATTGTTATACAGTGTACTACAATTTAGCATTAGATCTGTTTAACATTCTCAAATTCCTGTATGTTGGTATACATATATATATATGACTTTACTGAAATTTGGTTTAATAACAGGATTAACACCCCCCACCCCTTGGTCACCAGTTTCTACACTTATCCTTTACAATTTGGTTGTATCTAACTTTGAAACTCACTCCAAACTTAAAATTCTTTTAAATATTCTCTATCCACTACTGATATTATACATATTTAGGGGCCGAAGTTTGGTGTTTGGATTCCTATGAATGGAGAGAGCAACAAGGCAGTTTTAAGGACATACCAGGGGCACAACTACAAATGTGAGTTTTCTGTGGGGCATTAAAGCAAAAACATGAAATGTCCTTGTTATCTTGTCAACCAACAAATTAACTGACAACCGACTAAGAGTTGCTTCATGAAAGGGCACCAAGGCTAGCAGGGAAAAAAGGGCACAGTAATATTTGCCTTCATTAGTAGTGAAATTGGGAGGGCATTCCAGCAAAGGGACAGGTGTCTTGGTGAAATTAGACTCCTGCATTATAATTAACCTGTTGATCATAATATACAGCTTGACCACATCAATTTGACATTATCATTCAACAGACCAGTCCTGCTATTTACATAACATTCAACATTTTAGTAAAACTCTCAAAACTTTGATGGGTGACGTCTTCTGGTATGAGCACAGCCCAGTGGTTGAAAGAGATTGCTGTGTGGATATTCTTCTCATCGTCGTCAAGGAGAATTACCTCTGCAGGCTTAACGACAATGTGTCGTTTCATGTATATCTCATTTAATACTGTTATGAGGTGTGCCTCCTTGCCCATGAATTCATCAACACCTTGCCTCTGCATCAGTTCCACACTGTTTCCCTGCACTAACACCTTACTTGCTGCCCTGCAAATAGTCAACATGTATGTATCATTTTATGTATGTATCATTGTATGTATGTATCATTGTATGTATTTACCGGTGTCAATGTATGTATCAAGGGTGAAAACCTGTTCCTGAAAGTGGGAGGGGGGACGGAACACACCCTTGTCCAAAAAGTTGGGGGGGGATGGACGATCCTGCTGCCCCCCTCCCATCCCCCCACCATTATAAACCACTTGTATACTTTGGTATATTTGCGCTAAAAACGCATGGTTTAAAGTGTTACATTGATACAATAAAGAGAAATACTGGTAAAGATTATTATTTAGGCATTATAATTTCATTGAAATTTTCATTTTTTCTATGCTAAAAGTGGGGGGGGGGTAA
>JAULBS010019941.1:0-10770 GCA_032355785.1 Symmetromphalus regularis
GATGTCTGGTAAGTTATATTATATATTTATTACATTATTATTAAATCGCGGTGTGAAATTGTACATTACTGAGTTTTATTTTATTCGCGATATGAACAAAGTACACACGCGGAATATTATATATTGTTATATTGATGTGGTATATTGATTGTGATATTTTATTAAGTATTGTGTATTTTTATCTTGTAGGTTTTTTTTTAATGTATATTCCAAGAAATAAACCCATGTGATGATGACATTTCGTTCGTTGTTTTAACCCCGGGTTACAAATGGCTCCCAACGTTGTTCTTGGAGTGTGAAACCAGACATCCGCCGCTTATCCTTCACGGAGAGAGATAATCAACCCTCAGCCCGAGATGAGAACGTCCCTGAACCGCCCGAGATGAGTGCCAAGTGTGTGACGAGTCATCGGTGTGTTTTCTGATGTTTTATTTTAAAGAGATGAACTAGCTAGCTAGCAGTAACTTTTCTTCTGTTTAGTTGAAAGACTGACAGTTTATTTCGTCATTTGCAAGATTGACAGTTTCCCCAGTATCAACTGTGTGTTTGTGTTGATATCACGTGACAGAGGTACTACGAACTTCACAGTTTTGAGAGGTGTGCAGTGCGCAGACGCAGACTTTTGACAGCGGTGTTAAACACAAGACTTATATATACAGTGTTTTGATGGATTTCTTTGTCAGGATATGTATGTATGATATTTTTGGTTTTAATTTTGTCTTTTAATGAATACTATGTTTTAAGAAACTGACAATTTTTATTATAATTTCATGTCATACTGTTTTTGAGATAGTAATAATATTGGATTTTTGGAAAACCACGTGTTATACATGTAACGTAAGGTCGTGATAATCGTGAAATAGATTTTTACGGAAAGTTACGAAGGTTTTCAAATTCTCCTGTTTCGCGTATTTCCGGAGATATATTTACGGATATTGACGAAAATTATTGTAACTTCCGGTATATTTTTTATTTGACATTTCAGCTGTCAATATTTTCTTATACAGTAAGAGATAACTTGAACATTAACATTTATTTATTAATTCAATTGTTTTTCCTTTGTGATCAAGTGTTTGGTTAATTATATCAAAATAAATTATAAATATATTTAACTAAAGTAAACTTGAGATTACATTTTAATTTTTTTTTTAAATTAAAATAAAAAAAAATATTATTGTAGAATTTTTCTTATTTTTGTGGTAAATTAATTTAATTTAGTGTAGACTGATATCCGGTCGAGGCCAATAGCTTAAAAACTGTGCCTGGTTCTTTCTGATAAGCAGCAATGGATCTTTTATATGCACTGTCCCAAGACAGGACTGCAGCAACCAGTTTAAGGTTAGTTTTAGTTAGTGTACACCAACCCATTATGTCATGCAGAACAATCAATCTAGGTTGGAGCCGATACTGAGATTAAAAATCCTGTGCCTCGACTATCTAATCACAGTACCTACCAGCTAGAATTTTTTTTTTTTAAACAATGCCTATATTAAGGTCTCTCCTTACATTTTATATAACATTTTTGAACATGACAGACAAAAATAGAAAAATATGAAAATCAGTGAGTAGAAGAGGGAACGAGAAAGTGAGAAAAAGAGAAAGATGGGGAGAGAGAGTGAAAGAATGAATGATCAAAAATCAACAAAACGTCTGCTTCCAATAATGAACTGTTGAACCATTTCAAACATGACAGCATTTTCTTGAAAGTTAAAATGTGAATGACCAAATAGAAGTATTGTGAAGTTAAAAGGAGTCTGATAGCATGTGAGTAGGAGTCTGATAGCATGTGAGTAGGAGTCTGATAGCATGATCACTTCACCAACGAAGCTGGTCATTTTTCCATTATTAGCAAGGAGTCTTTATATACGAAGGGGTGTCAAAATGTTTTCTGCCTGCCCCAGTTCCCGAAAGGATAGCTAATTTTTTTGTGCTTGGTAATGCTCTTCAGTGTTTTGAAATATTATGTCTTTGGCAGATCTTTGTGTTTGCTCCAGTGGCCCGGGTCCCATCAAACCTTTGCAATTAAAAAAAAATTAATACTATAAGATTCTTAGCCCCCACCCCCCCAAATGTTTTTTTCTGGATCTGCCACTGAAAGTGCTTAATTTTGTTCATATTGTGCCTTTAGGTGTATTGTTATTGAATTCTGCCATTAAGTACCCCCTACCATTCAGCAAAAATGGACAAAACTGAGTACAGAGCTGTGATAAAGTTTCTGACTCTTGAAAAAAAAAGTTGTTTGTTTTATTTGACGCCTCTAGAGCACATTGATTTTTATCTTATCATCGGCTATTGGATGTCAATCATATGGTCATTCTGACACATGTCTTTTTTAAAGGCAACCCGCAGCTGCCACGTAGGCTACTCCTTCTGATAAGCAGCAAGGGATCTTTTACATGCACCGTCCACAGACTGGATAGCACATACCACGGCCTTTGATAAGCCAGTTGTGGACCACTGATTGGAACCGAAAATAGACCGAACTGCAAATGGGTCAACCGAGAAGGATTGATCCGATGACTGACCGGTTCACAGGCAGACACGCTACCATTTGAGTGTCCATGAACACATATGTGCTGTCTGTGATGACTCTTTCCCGTCGTATGCTACAGTCAAAAGATGAGTCAGGAAGTGAGAAATTTGATCACAGGTTTTAATATATCAGTTGTACGGTACTGTTTAGGACAGAGGTAAAAATGAACAAACAAAAGTACCTGGTTGATCAGTTCTTCAGGAACAACAGACGCAGGCACTAAGGGCCGGGCTCCGACAATGACACCTGACCTTCGACCTCTGCCAAGATGAACCGTCCTCTGCATACGATTGTAACTCTGTTGCTGGCTGTTGTTGTTGCGTGTCCCTACAGCGGTAGTGACCCATCGTCTACAGCAAATAATCACATTAATACAACCCACACAAAAAAACAGCCACAAAAATAAACCAATCAAATTCAAATGATTTCATTCACAGTCCAACATCAAAAATAGAAAACAAGGAAGAGAATGCTTGTTTAACGAAACACTGGAGAAAATGCTTTACAACAATGTTTTGGTGTGACACTGTGGTAACAATTTCAAGAAAATGAGCAAACTGCATAATATAGTAATATTTTGGCGACTGCAGTACAATGCTGCTGCAAAACAATTTGATGACATTATTGCTGATTGCTGCTGCAATATTTAACTCTTTCACCACTAAGTATATTTAGCACTGTATTTCCCAGCACATTTTGGGTCAATCTAAATAACGGTTAATGCTGAGTAATCTGTCAGCAATTTTAGTTACAAACTATACATTTCCTAAAAGTGGAAAGGTTGCCCTGTCAAAATATAAAATAATATTGGCCAACTGGTGATAAACAGGTAAAATGTGCATATTTACGTTCTTGTCACAATGCTCAGCCCCTAAAAGTTTGCGGGTCATCCCTCTAGGGGTATACTTAGGACTATCGACAGTATCATGCAGCACCAAAGGATAAAACCATAAATAACAATCGTCAACCTACAGACTGATAAATATATGTCTTGTAAAAGTTGTATCCAATAAACAAATGCTACAACACAGTATACAAGTTATCATTCTTAAATACAATCAAAACGCTGAAAAACGATTAGTAAACATGGTAAAACAGTGTGTGGCCATTAATCAATGTTAATGTGACATTTCACCTAATTATAATATTATATTATAACGCTGCGTCACTCAGCACCAAATATGAACAGGAGTTACAAGCCACTATACCGGCCTATAGGTGTGAGAGGTCTTGGCTATCCCAAGCCAGTCTACCGGCCTGTTGTGTGAGTTAAAGGGCTAGTCTTGATGTGGAAGTCCTCACAATTTGTTTATGTATTTATATAATTGTTTAACGACACCTGCACAAAAATAACAACTAGCATTTAGTGGAGGGGGGGCGGGAAAACTGTTTAAATTAAAAACATTTTATTTCAGTTTGTTGAAGTCAAAGTCTAGATTTAAAAAGTTATATAATCACAAGGTCATCATGATACTTAATCATTGCTGTTTGCTGCACATGATCTACTGTAGGAAACACAACCTCATAGGATATTCATTTCAATTAACTACAAGGTTCTTTTATTTAAATACAGAACAGATTAATGTCACAGTCACTGAAATGAACAGTGGCAATCACCAATGTCACCAAAAATATATATATATGTATTATGCAATAAGATCATTTCACTGAAATTCTTACTGCAACGTCTGAATTTTGAAGAATGTATTTGCCACCTTTTCACTAAAGTAGTGTGAGAAATAGAATTAAAATTATTTTCTTCGATGATTTCTAGAATACAATAGCCCGATGCCCATGGTTATTCAGGTCAGCCTACCCAATAATCACTTTCCACTAACTCAGCGGCTAATGGAATTGCCAAAAAAAAAAAAAAAAATGGAATGAAGACACTGAAACAAAAAGTGCTCAACATACCATACTCATTTCGATAAATAAAGCCAGACTATTATTAGCCTGGAACACGTCAATTAACGTGTTAGCATAATCCGCAAAAAAATCACAGTGCACCATTTCTGTTTCCTGTAAGATGTTATAATATCCCGAATGGATTCCGTATACAGATTTCTTCAGGGTTTCACATTTAAGGCACGCGATCGTGCTCGCGTCCCACCGCGCTTGTTGATTTTGACCAAGGAGCGTGAATAATCGCGCTCCAAAAATACCACCGAGTTCGATAATTCTCTGTATTTGCGAAAATATCCGAATATAATTAGAATCGAAAACATTAAAAAAATTTCATTGTCTTAAATTATCACAAATATTATAAATAAATCAACCCAAAATATGTAATAAATCTTCAACTCGCGTAATTGTCGGAGAATTAAAGAAAAATAATATTTAAAAAATGTCAGATTTTGTCAATTAAATCGACTGGTGGTCGTCTCTGTCGTAAATTAATTTGGTGTAACATGTACAGATATCAGTGTAAAGTATAGAGTATTTATGTTTCCAAAATGCGTATAGAAAATCCATTTAATAAATTGCGCTATTTGGATATAAGTAATTATGTTTTCGGATAAAATAGGGAATTCCGTTTCAGTATACCAAATTTGAATACTGTACATGCCACCACTACCTCCCCTACGATGATGACATGAACAAACACCCTCACAGAAATTATGATTTAGAACTGATACACATTGCTAATTATTGGCTCTCTGGCCAAATGTGTCAGTGGTTCTGAATCAATTGAATCATTCAGTTGGTTTTAAGGAAAAAGCTCCCCATCACTTCTGTAGGGGTGTGGTTATGGAGAGTGAAAAAGCTCCCCTGATCCTTACTTGGGAAGTGATTTATAACTTCGACTTTTCAAATGTGAAACCCTGCTACTACCACTATTGCTACTATTACTTATACTACTATCATTACTATGAAGAATGATGGGTAAATTAAAAGAGAGAACTTATGTTTTATTACTTTTAAGTTGCACTTTCTTCTTCAGTTGTACATGACATCATCAACGAAAGAGGTCCCAAGTATCCTTGCTGAAAGAATGACTGAGGTTCGACAGCGCAGATTTGGAGCTCGGCAACAAAGAGCGAGGTGTTTACTTTATAACTGTTAAAGAAACACTGATAATATGATATTATATATGTATCGCTTATAATCAGTTTCCAGGCTGTATCTGGTTCCGGTCTATTTTTGTATGGCTTGTTTAAAATGAATCAGCCCACATGTGAACCATGACATTGGAATAATTATATTACAAAAATACAAATCTTCACTTTTAGAAAATAAAATTAGAAAAAAACGTGTTATATTTACTAAAAATTAACTTTTTAAAAGTTGAGTCATACACAACAATCATTTGGCATTGTAGATTCACTAAATAATGTGCAACATCAATACATACCAAAATAAGCAGCAACTGTCACTGACAGAGCTCACAAACATGACATTGTGTTGTCTGCGTAAATTAAAAAAGTCACGTGACATATGCTTTACGGTACGACAATTAGACTGTAATTCTGTCTGAAAATATACCGGTACCGGATACCAATTCCTAAAATATCAACATCCGACCAGGTAGGGATTTCTTTTTAAAAAATATATTATCAGATAACATTTGAAAGATTTGTTGGTTGATTTTAATAGTAACATAAACAAGGTAAAATATTATTCTATTAATTGATCGTGTGATTACAATTGCGTGCGCAGAAGCTTTTCCCCCTTAATAGTCCGGAAACTGATTAGTCGAGGATATATATAATTATGTAAATTACTTTTATATGATAACTTTTCTTTCATTCAACTCTGGAAACGACCATTCTCTTACAAAACAATTTTGAAAATTAATGTGTTATTTGATAATTAGAAAGTCATTTAATTTTGGGATTACTATTATTTTGATTATGAAATCATGCAAGATTTGCAAAATAGACTCAAAACCCCTTAATCTAGTGTCTGGGTAGTGAACACATTTTGTGGAGATAACCGAAAATATTAAATTAATTTTCTGTTATTATTACATTGTGATATTTTTATACATTGTTTGATATTCAAGTAAATATCTTTGTGAATAAGCCTATATTTTATAGCGGAAACAGTCCTGTTGTAATTGAAAATTTACATAACCCATAAATAAATGTTCTAAATAAAAATTTACGTAACCATTTATAAAATATGACTTGTTGTAAATGACTATACACCAATGAAAAAGGTATTTTGTAAAATTAGACATGCATGAATAAAACAATTGTTCTAGTAATTTTAATAAGCCTGGCACCATTTATTTAGCTATAAGGCTATCTTTTTCCATCCAGAACCAACCTTAAAAACCAACCCATCTTATAAGCATGAACTTACGACAAAACATTGTTTTTGGCAATCTCCAGTTAAAATAGCTGGTCACAAAAATGGCCGATTTCTGATTATAAGTAATATTCATTGTCTAGAGTTGTCTACTGTTATGGTGGACTGCTAAATGTATGGATAAATACTGGACATAAATGATAAAAATATTGTCTGAAACAAAGGTATGTGCATAATTTTCTGTTCAATGGCACATAGTGAAGTGATTATTCGTGCATTTTTTTTAGCTGTTCAACTTTTTTTGGGACAAATTTCAGTGAACATCGTTTGCCACATGCTCAGGGGTGTAGTATCCTATCTATTTTATAATATTCTAATCTTGTTACTCTCAACAGCTAACATCTGTATCAATTAAGAATGAAGACCATACAGCCCTAGATGTGTCACTGACCTATTAACCAGTACACTTGTGTGTATGTATTGTGTTTTAATTGTAGCAGAACCACGATTCAATAAAGAAGCATTTTACTTTTATTACGAGTTCTGTTAGTTTTACAGAACATTACATTGGCGACGAGGATGAACTGACGAGGATTTAAAGAAAATGTGGATCATGTTTTAATAGTTATACCAGAGATAGTTCTAGCCTACTACCGTGTTGTACACCTGTGGTAATGCTATTTGGACTTGCTCAGTTTACAAACATATTATAAAATAATGGCTTCAGCTCTGCCAAGTTTTCCTCCATTTTCTGTGCATGAAAGTGGTGCAGACACACGCTGGAAAAAGTGGATAGCAAGACTGGATAATCTCTTAATGGGGATGGATGTCAAAGACAAGAAGAGACAGCGTGCATTACTGCTTTACTATGCTGGTGAAGAGGTTAATGACATTTTTGAAACTTTGACTGATACGGGAGATGACTATTCCACTGCTGTACAAAAACTAAAGGAATATTTTACACCTGCCAGAAATACGGATTATGAGGTGTTCAAATTTCGAGAAGGGACTCAATTGCCTGGAGAGACAATTGACACTTATCATACACGTCTAAGACAGTTGTCTCTTACTTGTGAGTTTACTGATGTCGATAGAGAGATTAAGTCTCAAATAATTCGAGGATGCTTGTCAACTCGACTGCGACGTAGAGCATTACGTGATCACATGAACCTCTCCACACTATTATCAACAGCTCGTGCAATGGAACTTTCTGATCAGCAAGCATCAGAAATAGAAAAAGCTGAAACATCTGAGACTGTTAAGACCATTCGTTCACCGAAACAGCGTGGTACGGATCAAAGAAATCGTATCTCAGAAAGACGTCCTGCTACTCAACGTCAATATATAAGAAGAAACCAGACATGCAGGAATTGTGGAGGAGAATTTCCACACAAAGGACAATGCCCGGCAAAAGGTAAATCTTGCAGCTTTTGTCATAAATATAATCATTTTGCAAGAGTGTGCCGATTGAGAAGATCAAAAACTGATATGAAATCAAAACTCAACAGTGTTAACATTGATGATCACAGGAGCAGCAATAGTACTGATGATGAATACTCATTTGGGGTTGATATGAAGAACAAGGGTGAAACGCTTCATACTCTGAAGTTAAAACGACCCAAGACTACAGTACTTATTGAAGGCATAAGTGTTGAAATGTTAGTTGATACAGGATCCAGCATAAACGTGATTGATGAACAGACTTTCTCAAAAATAGACAACCAGCTCAACTTAACAATGACAACAACAAAGGTTTTTCCATATGGATCGAAAACTCATCTACCACTCATTGGTAAACTGGAAGTTGCTATGGAATTTGAGAAGAAGATTACAGTGGCTGATGTCTATGTTGTCAAAGGCAACCATGGCAATCTATTGGGCTATGACACCTCAGTAGATCTTCAGATCATACCACAGATATCTGCCATGTCGAAGAGCACCCATGAAACATTGTGTGACAAATATGCTGACATTTTCAAAGGCATTGGCAAACTAAAAGATACACAAGTGAAAATACATGTGGATAAAACAGTGAAACCAGTAGTTCAACCACATAGACGAATACCATTTCATATCAGAAAGAAAGTGGAAGCAGAACTAGACAGACTTGAAAAGTTGGACATAATTGAGAAAGTTGAAGGACCGACACCATGGGTTTCACCTATTGTGGTGGCACCAAAACCGAAAAATCCAGATGAAATTCGTATCTGTGTTGATATGCGTGCTCCCAATAAGGCAGTCCAACGTGAAAGACATATCACTCCGACTATTGATGACATGATTGTAGATCTAAATGGTGCAAAAGTTTTCTCTAAACTAGACCTGAATGGAGCTTATCATCAGTTAGAATTATCTGAAGACTCCAGGTACATAACTACATTTACAACACATGTTGGACTTCGAAGATATAAACGTCTTATATTTGGCATATCTTCTGCTGCAGAAATATTTCAAAACACTCTCAGGACTACTTTGGAAGGACTGGATGGAGTACGGAATATGAGCGATGATATCATTGTTTTTGGTCGTACGCAAGAAGAACATGACAAACGGCTAGAAGCTACGTTTGCACGTCTGAGTGAAAAGAATTTGACACTAAACAAGCAGAAGTGTGAATTCAACAAAACAAAACTAGAGTTTTATGGCTACGTATTCTCTAATGAGGGAATTTCCGCAGATCCAAAAAAAGTGGAAGCTATCAAGAATGCAACACCTCCAAGCAATGTTGGAGAAATGCGAAGTTTCCTAGGGATGACAAATTATGTTGGTCGATTCATTCCAAATTATTCGACAACAACAGAACCACTGAGAGCTTTGACAAAACAAAATGTAAAGTTTGAATGGACTGCAAGTCAACAGAAATCATTTGACAAACTGAAAAATGATCTGACAAGTGAAACTGTCATGGCATACTTTGACCCAAAGAAAGAGACACAATTGGTTGTTGATGCTAGCCCAGTCGGACTAGGTGCAATACTGAGTCAAAATGGGAAAGTTATTGCTTATGCAAGCAGATCACTTTCAAATACAGAAACACGTTATTCCCAAACAGAACGTGAAGCACTAGCAATAGTATGGAGTTGTGAACATTTTCACTTGTATTTGTTTGGAAACAAGTTCACTTTAATTAGTGATCACAAACCACTTGAGATCATATTCAATAATCCCAGATCAAAACCGCCTGCCAGAATAGAACGCTGGAGACTGCGACTTCAGGTATATGATTTTTCAGTTGTATACAAACCTGGAAAGAGCAATGCTGCTGACTACATTTCAAGACACCCAAATCAAGTGCAATGTGTAGACTGTAAACATTCTAAAATTGCAGAAGAGTTTGTGAGTTTTATTGCAGATAATGCTGTACCCAAAGCAATGACACTGAAAGAAATTGCTATGGCTACAAATGAAGACGCAAGACTGCAACATGTTATACGTGCTATAACAACCGGAAATTGGAAAGGTTTTAAGAGTGATAACATGGTAGAATCGTTCTCAAGACTGAGAAACGATTTCACTATCGCACCAACACCACATGGCAATGTGTTACTCCGAGACAACAGAGTTATAGTCCCAGAGAGACTACAAACCAAAGTCATACAACTGGCTCATGAAGGTCATCAGGGAATTGTGAAAACCAAGCAGTTACTTCGTGAGAAGGTATGGTTCCCTGGTATTGATAAACAGGTTGAAAACATTTGCAAGAGTTGCATACCTTGTTTGGCATCTGTTGGACAAAGTGCAAAAGAACCATTGAAAATGACGGAGTTACCTCAGTGTCCATGGAGTCAAGTAAGTTTAGATTTTTGTGGACCATTTCCATCTGGAGTATACCTCATGGTAGTTATTGATGATTATACCAGATATCCAGTAGTTGAGATACTGTCGTCACTAACTGCAAAATCAGTGATGCCTCACCTTGACAACATTTTTGCAATGTTTGGAATTCCTGATGTTGTGAAAACAGACAATGGACCACCATTCAATGG
>JAULBS010019952.1:0-10770 GCA_032355785.1 Symmetromphalus regularis
CTTTGCTCACTTTTGTATTGTATTGAATTTTTAACCTCATGTACCATATTATGGTCTGAGTGAATAAAGAATTGAATGCTTATAATAACGGACGCAGAGAAATGCCTCTGATTATTTGGTATTACAAGAACACCCATACCGTATTCGACCATTTAAGCGCACATGCCCTATTAAGCGCACACCCCCATGTCTCATGGCTGCCCACCAACGTGCTCGTCACCGGACCACAAGATTCAAAAAAACGTAAACATCGAAAGCTGAACTCACCGAAATTCCGATTATTTTGCAACTTTTAACAGGAAAGGAAGAGCATCGTTATCTTTTTTTTGTCCAGAGCTTAAAGCAGAAGTGAAATATAGACAATTTCGTGGTCGTTATATTCAATATATTATTATAAATTAATTAGTTTAACAATTTGTTTAAATAAAATCACATAATCATGTTTTAAAACGAAATCAAATTATACATTAAAATTTAACGGCTTTCGATATTTTTCGGCAAGATTCAGTAGTTTCCGTACGCTATTGTGTACGAGCCAGGCAAGGGTAGTCAGTCATTCACTTATTTTGGAGTCTTTTCTTTTTGTTATGGTTCAGTGTGTCGCATTGAATTGTACAGAGTATACAAAGGATGTGGACCCTCATTCGTTTCATTTTCCAAAGTCATTGTTTGATTAAGACAAAAGGCTGTAAACGTTTGTGCTCGGCACATTTTGAAACACATAATTATTGTTTTTACTTTTGTGTACGATCCGGATGTTTTAAAATCGTTGAAGGAAACAGAAGTTTTTCCGAAAAAAAAAAACGAAGTCTTAAGAAGGACGCAGTTCCAACAATATTTTATTTTGTTTACCGTTGTACAAAACCCTTCTACCCTGGTAGGTGTAGTAAAGGTTACTAATGTTTATACCCTGTCTCGCCATCTGTAATTCTCGAAATTCCACCACATGTCAGCGAAACCAGAGATCGGTTATTCCTTCTGTGTGTATCCTTGTTCTTTATTATTATATATTTACTACATTCATTTTAGGTTTTTAAAAAATGCGTTTTAATTGACATACATGTATGTTTCAGACAATTTTGTATTACAAACATTTTGAGTTGAAAATTGTTTTATCGATATAATTTCGTCGCCGTTTTTGTAGGTGTCTTCTTTGGCGTCCGCTTCCACGCATTCGTTAATAAATTGTTTACATTTCCTTCCTTTCTATTAGAATGTTTCACTGTTAAATTTGAAAAAAAAAATTGTTGTCGCCATCTCTGATTCTATTATTATCCTTTTATATTATGTAAATAGGAGAGGGCCTCGTAAGTTGGATAACTTGTGCCCAATCCTTTTGTGTATTTTATAAGCAATAAAATATATTTCAATCAATCAATCAAAGTGTAACAGTACATCAAACATGCAGTTTCTTTTAAATTGTAAACTTAGCAAGTTTGTGAAACATTCGTCAATTTTGAAAATAGTATGGAAATATCTAAAGACAAAAATGAAAAGATTCATGTCTTAGAATTTCTTTATAGTTTGACCGTGATTCTTATAACTGGAAAGTTTTCTAAGAATACCATCATACTGCTACAGAATATTTTTTTACGTTCTTCCATCAAAACATTGCCCAAGAACGTCTGTTGAGGGCACAGCCTCTGACTTCAATAGAATTTTGACCATTTATTATTTGGTATTTGTTTAATGACTCTTCCCCAGCACAAACATAAATTTCTGCTACTGGGATATAAAATAAATCTGATAAAGAATATGCAGTTCCGTGATAATAATAAAAATAATAATGAAGACTATAGAAGGCAAACAAACAGAGTTTTGTTCAAGACTGGTATAAAATAAGACAACATAAACTCCTGTACGTCCTATTTATTGAAATCAAACAACCGGTCTAATTCGTTTGTAAGGAGGTACATCATTGGTAAGATTTTGATTCCAAGCAGGTACTGTATTTATCAGTTTTAACTTGGTCGAATTTTCATTTCGTTTTTTTTCAGCGAGTAGTTCTGACCTTTAAAGGTGTTCCAGTTTATTCCTCTACAAAAGCCTGAGTGATGTCCATATAGGAACAAACCATTCAGATTTGATCGATGACAGGCAGCATACCACCATGCTCCTTTGCAAATTTGAGCACAAGAGCCAACAGCATTTGTGTCTCTGTCTACATTTTTGGCACTGAACTGTCTCCCATTTTGGAAACTTAAACTATCGCCTGAAACAAAAGTTAACCTTTTCTGATATTTCAATTATATAAAAGCGCATTATCATAGTTATATTATGGCATATTTTGCTTCATTTATGTATATTGTTAATAGCTACAAATAAGAACTAATTGCTGTTAATGTCAAACATTTTAACGTTTTTATTCTATAAAAACTAAGCCTTCACTGACTTAATTAAGACTTCGTAATATTTAACTGATGCAAAAGAAACTACCCAAAACCAAACTTAGGAATCAGTTCACTTAAAGTTAGAACAAAATAATATAAATACAAAAGATTTGAAGAAAGCCAGTCAAACAAACAAAAATCTAGATTTTTAAGATCTGAAATCACAACCTGACACATACAACAAAGATTCAAGAAAAATTCAACACTATTACATGGAATTTATGCTACAAACAAAGAAGAAGACGAAATACACCTAGCTTAGCAAGTTTAGAGTTAGGACAATACAAATAACATTATGCAGGTTGTTCCATCAATTTTAACAAATATGTAATGTAAAATGAAAATCTTACAATAGAAAACATTGATTTAATTCAAAGGCAAAATAATTATCATTCCACAAATTATCCCCAATATCACAGACATGGGCGTAAATCACGGCGGACCGGGGGGACACGTGACCTACACTCCCAACCCCTCCCCCTCGCTTTTCTGCGGGGGGAGGACACCTATATAATTATCTCTCACTTCATGCTTCGAAAAATTGAATTTAAAATGTCTCAATAATAATCTTCATCAATATTTCTCTTTATTGTATCAATGTAACACTTAACCATGTCGTCTTAGCGTAAATATAATTAAGTACACAGGGGGACACATCTTACCTACTTTTTGGACAGAGGAGTGTCCGCCCCTCCCCCACACGTTTCGGACACTATTACAGGGAATCTTTAAAAGAAAACGGCAGCTGAGAAGCTTATGCTACAATTTTGTTTTAATGATGAAATGCACCTAGCTTAGCAAGTTTAGAGTTAGGACAACACCATAGTACACATAATATTATGCCAGATGTTGCCATCAATTTTAACAAATATGTAATGGAAAATGAAAATCTTACAATGGAAAACAATGATTTAATTTAAAGGCGAAATAATTATCATTCTACAAATTATTTGTCATCACAGCGTAACCCCCCCCCCCATCCTCCCACTGTTTGGACAGGGTGGGGTGTGGGGGGAGATGCCCATATATCTCTCACTTTATGGTTCGAAAAATTGAAATTAAACTGTCTCAATAATAATCTTTATCAGTATTTCTCTTTATTGTATCAATGTAACACTTAACCATATCGTCTTAGAGCAAATATAATTAAGTACACAGAGGATTTATAATGGCGCCAATCCTTGGGAGGATGGGGACACATCCTCCCCACTTTTAGGACAGAGGATGGTCCGTCCCCTCCCACGTTTTGGATAGGAGGATGGCCGGTCCCCACCTTTTGGACAGGGGGATGTTCCGTCCCCCCTCCCACTTTCAGGAAGCGATTTTCGCCCTTGATCACAGACTAGGTAGGAATAAGAGCTGACATTAGTGATTAAATGTAAGAAGAAACAAATGTTAAGGTGTTTTTTTTGTAAATGTGTGGTTATTTACCTGCGTTACCGCTATAACCAATAACAAAAAGTCGATAGAAGTCGGTGACAGGGCCAATAGAGAAGTAATTGTATAGAGCATATCTTTTGTTGTGCTCAAAGTCTTCCATGTCTATTCTCAGCTCGTATGATCTTTGTTGGGTGAGGCGATGTATGTTTTCATTACCTGTAAATAATATAATAACGTTATTGCAGAATAGCACGTTTTAAATGTACAAGACATTCATTGCATGTAAGTGCTAAAGGCGCTCCTGACGAACTGTGATATAAACAGTATGATAATTTAATTTATCTTACGAGACACAAACAAACAAGCTATGCATTCATGGCATAGTTTAAATGTTGGGGAAATGTTTGTCAATTTCCTTGTGAACAGTGTATCTTTCAGTCATTGGTCATTTAGGTAGTACATTCAGTTGGTTGTCAGTTTCTTTATTTCTCGATTCTAATAGTCCTAATTTTAAACTGTTGGTCATGTGATTAGGGGTCATGATTCAATCATTAGTTTTATGCAAGTGGATTACGCAAACATATTTTACGAGTATCTTTCGTATCGCGGTGTTTTAAATTCTAACACCATTACATTTCCTCAATATTACTAGATATATCAAATATGTCTTGAGATTACAAAGATATAGTCACATAGATGTAATACAAGTATAATAATTATTTCTTTAAGAAACATGTTCTTACCAAGCCAAAACTCTCCTGACAGGCGTCCAAATCCTAGCAGGTAATATTCCCAATCTCTATAGAAATTCACAGATCCATCTTGTCGACGTTGTATCACCTGCAAGAGAAATTAATTTGTATGTAGGGTTTAAAGTAATAACTATAGATGTGATATTCATGTAAAATACAATTAATTATTTTATCTTAAATGTGTATTATGAAGTGTACAATAATTTAACATATTTTAGTAACAAACATACACATACAACCATACTGTCATTGAAAATAATACATTTCTGTACTCATTTATTATATCTTTTTATTTTTCGTTTTTATTTCAGAAAACTAGTGCCTGGTAAAACAATTTCCTTTGAGAAATACCTTTTAACAGAATAATATATAATAAATCATCTCATGAAGTTTTGTCGAAATGCCGATTGTTTTGAGTCTTCTTTAATTGCATATTTTACACAGTGTGGCGAATTTTCATTTCGCATCTAATTTCTGCAAGCTGTCCGCCATTTTAGATCTATAAACGTAATGGGGAATTCCTTAGTGATGATTTGACGCTCGATTTTATCGATAGATGTTGATTCTGCTCTGAAATAACGTCTTAGCCTGGAAACTAAGTAGCGGATCTAGAGGTGAGTAATGGGGGTCCGGATCCCACTTTTTTCTCTTTTTTTCCTTCTTTTTTTAAACATTTTCTGAGTGTAAGGACGTCAAATGTTAAACATAATTCCCCATTTCTATTCACTCATCACCTTTGGACCCACCTTTCAGAAATCCTGCATCCGTGACTGAAACTTAACTGTGGTAGGTAAAGCATGAAATGCTTATCTGGGCTACAAGTCTTAGCCTATGTCGCATACTTATGTATGTCTTTGAAAATAGTATTTTTAATGATACATTTTTGAAAATAAAAGAATTATCTTGATTACTGTTTAAATCTATCTTGTTTTTATTGGCAAAACAATGAACATTTGACCTCAGTAGGAACCTGGGTGGGTAGGCCTACATAGATTATGTAGATGAAATCCAATTCTGATTCCAAGGCTTACAATAGGCTTCTTTCATGCCTTTGGAAAGTGGCTCCGAGGGACAAAAATGTACTATGCAGTCAGTGCAGGTTTGTAGTGAACTTGTATACAAAATTTGTATACATTTTGACTGTCCCTCGGAGCAACTTTGGAAAGGGGCCTTTAGTTCATTTAGCCTATTTCATGATTTAGCTACCCGGTACACATTGCCATTTTAGGCATCACATAGGCTAAGAACTTGTAGCCCAGATGAGTGAAGAATGTAGCTCAACTGGTAGAGAATGCGCCTGTGAAGCTGTCAGTAGTCGGATCAATCCTTCTAAGTGGACCCATTTGCAGTTTGGGCTATTTTCCGTTCCAACCAGTTGTCCACAACTGGTTCATCAAAGGCCGTGGTATTCGCTGTCCTGTCTGTGGGACGGTGCATATAAAAGACCCCGTGCTGCTTATCTCAAAGGTAGCCGATATGGGGGCAGTTTGGTTTCTCAAAAACTATGTCAGAATGATCATATGATTGACGTAAAATAGCAGATGATAAGATGAAATCAATGTGCTCTTGAGGCGTCGTTAAATAAAACAAACAGCTTTCAGGCGGGATGCAGAATTTCTGAAAGGGGGATCCAAATGTGACTGGGTAAAAAATCGACCCTCAGGACCCTGAGTTTCCGGGTTAAGGCGTTATTTCAGAGCATAATCAACATCCATGAACCAAATCGAATGTCAAATCATTCACACTACGCGCGCGAAGACTGCGTGTACGTGGTACTAAGGTATTGCCCAAATTTACGTTATTTATACATCCAACATAGCAGACAGCTTGCAGAAATTAGAGGTTAAATAAAAATTCGCCAGAGCGTGACGTCATCATAAAGTTCCAAAATGGCTAGAATCTAAATTTTGGGTCCGATTTGTCTAAATTCAAAATGGTTGAAGAGGCAAATTGCAGAAACATTAATGTTTTAAGAGTGTGATTGTATTTCTGTACTTTATTACTAAAATATATTAAACTATTAAACAACCTATAATATCACTTTAATCACATGATAAATTTTACTTAGATTAGATGCTACCGCTTAATTGAAATGGTGCGCTGTATCCTATACTCAAATGCTCTGTTTGATTTGTCATTTGAAAAAATAACCAGACAATGGAATATTGCGTTTACCAGCCATCCACCGCCATCTGTTTCCTGATCACAATAAACTTCAATTGGATCGTTTCCGTCCCTTGGGTACACAGTATACACCCCACTGTTTGTTTTCCCCAACGTCTTCATATCCAGGCAGTCCTCACGTCCGAATACACCTGTCAATTTATTATCATAATTTGGTCAATTCTTGGCATTTATTACCATCATAATATTAATGGTACACTGTCATACTTATCAGTGTCATATCTTGTTATTTTTATTTGTATTAGTAATAAACACTTGAGGTCTAATTACATCAATCACTACAAACATAACTGTCTAATTAATTCCATAATATAAAAAATATATATTACTGCGTACTCAAATTATACTGGTGTGCCAAATATAAATATGAACAGAATAGCACAGATCTTTACGAATGGGTTCTTGTAGAGAATAGCAAAACCATTATTCGCGATTGGTTTAAGCATATCAATTTTGTTTTGTTTACATTTCTTCACATTTTGTTCACTACATTCTCATGTCCTCACGTATGTTCTGTTCTTATATTATTATAAAGAGAAACGTGTTTTTTTAAATCTTAATTGTTTACATACTGCGAGTCTTCATTTCCATTAGACCATCACAGACACACAGCAAAATGCATAACAGGAACGTGATAAAATACATCGTTATGCTTCTGAATGTATCTTCTTTTCCAAACGACTTGCAATATGGCCTACTGGATTTTGTTAAGGTTTTATAGAAACCAAGTGGAAGACCTTCCATTTAGTTAACACGTGTCACCTGTCAATGATGGGGTAACGTGTACGAAGTAACTTGGGACAAAGTTGATGGTGGACGAAGTGACCCGTATTCGATGATGGTATTCATTATGCAACTAGTCCGCATCAATGAGCAGATGTTGCAGGACACTACTGAAGCGATAAAACTGTTTAGTGGGGCTAAAAAGGGTAGATATGGATGGGATGTGGACCGTCTGGACAAAAGCATAATTTTTTGTCCATGTAATCTTTAGATCACATACGTCAGATCTGAGACCGGTGCCATGAAATCTATTCAATGGAACACCCTTTTTTTCCCACGTAAATTTGCGAAATGTTTATCGTAAACATACTTTAGTCAGGGAGCAAGTGTCCTGAAAAAGGTCCCGTGGGAATTTGGTGATGAGAGCAAATCATCTATTCAAATATCATGGGTATATCATATGTTACAACAAAAACTTTGATGGCACTCTGAAAAATAGTTTAATGGCTTCCAGAGACGCCATTTTGAATATTTAATAAGATAAATTTAATATGTCCACAATTGTTAATTTTATCTAATTAACTTTGTAATATGTTTAATTATAGGTTTGTAAGATCGAGAAATCTATTTCTGACATATATTTAGACCTAACATACTCCATTTAAGAGATACCATTTAGTATGTGATAAATTTAATGTAAAAATTCACTTTTTTCAATAGCAACTGTCAGGAAAAAATGTCGAATGGGAATTTGGTGATGAAAGCAAATGACCAAGTCAGTTATCTTATGATGCCCAACATACTAAAATAAAAACTTTGATGGCACGGAGATATGGCTGAGATGAGCTATATAGCTGCCATTTTGAATATTTAATGAGGCGAACCTAATATCAGTTTAAAACTGAATTTTATATAAATAAACTTAGTAATAAATCAAAAGTTTAATCCATTTCTGACATTTATTTACTCCCAAGGTGCATCAGTTTAAAGAATATTTTGTGTATTCTGAATTTAATTTCAAATTTCACTTTTCTCTATAGCACTGAAAACGAACAGATAAAATATTTATAAAGTAATTAATGTTTTCATACTCTATTTATGATATGATAATACAGAAAAAAATACTAAATATTATCTTTTAAATGGTGCACCTTAGGTCTAAATAAATGTCATACATGAATTTGTTTTACCTCAAAAAGATATGATTACATATTACACAGGTTTTTGGGGAATAAAATTAACAGTTTTGAACTGATTAACTTACCTAATTTAATATTTACAATGGAGGCTCTGGTGGCCAATTTCTCAGAGTGCCATCAAAGTTATTTTTGTAAGACATGATATACCCAAGATATTTAACCAGGTTTGCTTTCATCACAAAATTCCCACGGGACTCTACTTACCCCCTGACTAATAGGACCATACCTTAAACAGACCTTACATAAAAAGGTAAATTATCACCGTACACCAACCAAACCATCAGAATCCTTGGCATCGGTCTTTAAAACGTTCAAAATAGTGTACAGAATTGCTCCACAAAATTTGGTACTTTTGTCCAGTCGGTCCCTAGCAAATTCTATTCAGTCCTCACAAGTTATTCAAAGCAGTAAATTACCAAACAACCAAACTTGTACCATATTCAAAATCATAGCCGTCATCCCCACATTATTTGTGTGGAAATGTATTGCATTTAAAAGGACATAATTATTATCAATTATATGAACAGACAAAACTACAATCAACGAAAACAATTTACTACCAAACATAATTACGTACTCAGCAAAAATAGCCACATATGTTTAACGTACGTTCATGAACGTAATATTTTCATGTGAATAGGCGGACGTATGTATAAGGTACGTTTAAAAAAAGCGTACGTTAAACATATATTATCATAAAAGTGTTAACAAAAAAAGTACGTTAAACATATAAAAGTCCTTTTCATATAAATGTTAAAGATATGTCCCTCCCCTATCCTCCCTGGAATGACGCCCCTGATACAGACAACCACACAGTAGATTAGAAGTGCGTCTGGTTGATATTAGTGGCAGACCTCTTAATTATAATTATTTTGATATATACAGAGTATACCCTAAAAGAAGACGCTTACAGTTGCGCAAGATGGCAGTCCTCCAGAAATATTTTGTGTTGAAATATATTTCATTAAAAAAAAAAGCTCACTCTCAGTTACATTCATAGAACAAATTATAATCAATTATAATTAACAGACAAATAATATTACATAAAAGTTATTACGATAAATTAAAGCGATACTTTAATTTTTAGAATGTACTGGACTCTCTGGTCTCAAACTTTGGATTCATCCCTGAACATAGAGAACATCTGTTTCAAGATTTTTTTAGTTAGCATTATAATTATAATTTATGATATATCGTTATATATATTTACTGATATGTTTGACAAGTTTACTGGTTTTAAATGTCACCAGAGAGCACCGAAAAACACCGTAAACGGATGGAATGGTTAATAGTCTGTAACAAATGCTAATTTATGGACATATGAATATTAATAAAACCGTGTATGTAGGTGCAGTTTCATAGTTGCAAGTGGTGTATTTAATTATTTGTACATTCATATCTCATAAATAACTGCTAATTAATCAGTTCCTACAGTTAATTAATGCCATAATATCAAAAGTATATTACTGCAACCATACTATAGAGGGCGTTTCTTAGGCTAACCCCCTCCCTCCGCCCAATGGTGTAAATTATATTTTTTATCACATGTTAAGTTACAATCAAAAACGTTTTTCAAAATATTGGTAATTACATGTATATAGTTATCTTCATTTAGCGAGTTTCGAGAAAATAATCTTCAATTGTCGATATTTTCCTTCTCGTATAAACTCTGCGCTCAGGTTTAGGCTGTCTTACAAATTTAAATTAGTGATTAAAGTTTATGTCTTCAGTGAAAAATAATATTATTAGGCACTAGGGGGTTTGAAAATTCATACAGTTTCGAATAGGAAAACATCCATGTTTGTAAACGAGCACTAATTCAATTTTACAACTGGAAGAAAATGGACTTTGATGCTTAAAACCAACCCAAAGCGTTTTTGATAATCTAGCATAGTTTGTTTTGTTTAACGACACCACTATAGCATATTGATTTATTAATTATCAGCAATTAAAATTTAATATCAAACATCTGGTAAATCTGTAGTCATGATAGGAAACCTGCTAGATTTTCCCATTAAATGCAAACATCTGGTAAATCTGTAGTCATGATAGGAAACCTGCTAGATTTTCCCATTAACTGCAAACATCTGGTAAATCTGTAGTCATGATAGGAAACCTGCTAGATTTTGCCATTAACTGCAA
>JAULBS010019963.1:0-10770 GCA_032355785.1 Symmetromphalus regularis
TCAATGTTCTGTAGTGGTGTCAGTAAACAAACAAATGTTTAACATCCATTAGCCAATGAGTTATAAATCAATGTTCTGTAGTGGTGTCAGTAAACAAACAAATGTTTAACATCCATTAGCCAATGAGTTATAAATCAATGTTCTCTAGTGGTGTCATTAAACAAACAAATGTTTAACATCCATTAGCCATTGAGTTATAAATCAATGTTCTCTAGTGGTGTCAGTAAACAAACAAATGTTTAACATCCATTAGCCAATGAGTTATAAATCAGTGTTCTCTAGTGGTGTCATTAAATAAACAAATGTTTAACATCCATTAGCCAATGAGTCATAAATCAGTGTTCTCTAGTGGTGTCATTAAACAAAGAAAAACCCACTGTTTTTAAGCCCTGTACTATGAAAGATGTTTTTACTACATTGGTTGGAGAAAACAACAAGTGTGTGAAGTTGACCTTGTGAACATACAAGAAGTAAGCACACGTGACACGGGATTGCTGGTCAGCATAGTACACTATTGTTATTGATGCTTATAATAGCACAACTATTGATCAGGACATTCCTCACATGAAACACGTTTCTATAATGATTGGCTGATCTGTGTGGTATGAGTGTAGTTTGATCTGGTTCCAGTATAGCAATGCAGTGACAGTCAGCACTTTGTGTTTTGTTTGCAGACAATTGCCATGATTGGGTGTTATTAGATCATTAGCAAATCCTCAAACTGCCGCCTGGTCACATAGAAATTCAATGATCTGAGAATCATAGGTTAGGATGGTGTCACTGTGTACAGTACCATCATGTGTTGGTCATTGATAGGTTAGGATGGTGTCACTGTGTACAGTACTGTCATGTGTTGGTCATTGATAGGTTAGGATAGTGTCACTGTGTACAGTACTGTCATGTGTTGGTCATTGATAGGTTAGGATAGTGTCACTGTGTACAGTACCATCATACATTGGGCAGTGACAGGTTAGGATGGTGTCATGGTGTACAATACAGTGACATGTTTGAATTAACTAGGTAAAAGACTAACTTAACAATGTTTCAGTTTGCGTGCAGTTAACATTTCTGTGGTATTGAAAAAAAGTACAAGGGATACAATTTCAACACAACAGCCCTTTTAAATTGTTTTTACATTCGTTACTGTGCCCCGGTGATGTGCTGCTGACAATAAAACCACCTAGAGCAGTAATTGCTTAGGCCCTTAAACAAAATTAATTATGATCCCTTGAGTACTTCCTTTAGTTGTCCATATTACTGGCTTACATACGGTCAGGTTTGAAGGTAAATACTTATCGTATCACATGCAACTACACACTTAGATAGCATCATTTAAATTACTGCTATGGCTTTGGAAGCTGAGGCTAGGGTTTTGGGAGAAGAATGCACCACCACACCTTTTAATTGACGGATGGTAACGATATGTTTGTACACCCTTTTTTAATCAAAATATCTTTCAATATCCACTTGAATTCTGCATATGTATCAGATTAAATATGAAAAATGTTACATAAAAATACTTTTAAACATCTGATAATAAAAATATTCTGTGGAGTTTGCGATGTCAAACTGCCCCACATGACCTCTTCACCACTGCACATTTTTATATCTTATTATGCCATTGTTATTGTTATTTTATTCTTCAATAAACCAGTATCTGAGAAATATGTCGAAACCAGTCCCGGTGATTATACATTGGTACAAGACTTTCACTATAGTCTAAACCTTAACATAAACACTACTTTCAACCCATGGTTATGGAATCTACACAATTGTTATGGTGACATTAGTTGATATTTATCAACTGTTGATATGACCACACAATGTTAAAACCTACAGGATTGTTATAGTTACAGTTGTTGATATGACTACATGGTGTTAAAAACCACAGGATTGTTAGTGTTAATCAGTTGATAATTATCATGTGTTGATGTGACCACATGGTGTTAAAAACCACAGGATTGTTATGGTTACAGTTATTGATGTGACCACATGGTGTTAAAAACCACAGGATTGTTATGGTTACAGTTATTGATGTGACCAGATAGTGTTAAAAACCACAGGATTGTTATGGTTGCACAGATGATATTTGTGGAGAACTGTCAGAAGCCAGACAGATGAGGACGGAGAATGGAGCAGCTTTTAGCAATTAGAAATTAGCCTGGCTGTGCTAGTGTGTTTAATGAAACCGCTCTTGATGCACAGCAGATTATTGGCCACTGTGTGACCGTATGTCACCAGCTACATTCACCAGCCACGTTGGACATGTTTGTTGATGACGAGAAGACCTCAAACGTTGGTACAAGAAGCCTAAGAAGCCACACGACTTTGGAGATGAAAGGACACAGATCTTGATATGATTAATTGGCAGTGATTGTACTCTCACACAAATCACTGTGAGTGTTGAACAGGTCATCGTGATAGATAAAAACCACATGATTAACTCAAGTTGCAGAACTTCGTGTTAAAGATGAACAAATGTCATTTACACAAAAGATCACTTGTCTACTTCTTAGGTTTGCTGTTAATAAAACACAGGTCAGTTTGACACGTCTGCTAAAGTGTTACTTGGTGTCGGTGGTGGGATATGAAAACATGTCTCTGAAAACATAAATATAAGAAATTTTTCTATACACTTGTTTAGTTAGCACTACAAAAGTGATTTTGACATATGAAAGCCTCTGATAATCAACTGAAGATAATAAAACATTAAACAGGTATTGCATGAACAGTGGTTAAATGGCATGATGACATTAAAGTGTTTATCATCATACCCGATATAGAACTGGGCTCTTTATACCAAGGCAATAATAAGTGGGACAATGCTTAGAGGTAGAGCATCTGCCTCTGGTGTGATTGATTGTCTGATCGATCCCCTTAAGTGGACACCTTGAGTATTTTCTCATTCCAATTGGTGGTCAGGAGCTGGTGTAATAAAGGTCATCGTACATGCTGTCTTATCAAGGAAAGCATATATAAAAGATCCCTTGCTTTTGATTGGAAAGAGTAGCCTGTATGGCAATAGCATATTTCCTCTCAAGACCATGAGTGACAAATAAAGTGAGTTTGTTAATAGCTGCTAACTAACCACTGTGCTGGGGTGTCATTAAACAGACATTAATCTATTTCTTCCACACGACATATTTGCTATGACCTTCACAGAGTAAATTTTATCCCTGCATTAAACGTCTTTCAGATTGTATTGTCTTGTATGGTCACATCACAGACAGATACAACAATTATAAAAGAAAGGTATGAATTTTGAAATGGGTAGGGGTCAGATATTACATACATAATAATAATGGAATACATGTAAATAAAATAAACGGATGGGTATAAAACAATAGACTGTAGACCCAAGCTAGGTCTAAGCCTGCACAACATGGCCTCTGAACAACCAACAATAAAATATTTAGAAATTTTCAGGAATCTTAGAACATAATAAGTTTGATGTAAACAACTTGTGTGCCAGAATGATAACCATGTAGCGTATCGAGAACAGTGAAGATGTCTTGTGTAATACGGATGTTGGCAAAGTGTTCAGTTTGGCTAACTTCTGTTTGCTATTTTTTTAACAGCTCTTGGTTTGTCTGGATGATCAAGCAGTTAAGTTTAGCAGTTTCCCCTGTTTGTATCCTATTTCTGTTTGAGACAAAAGCCTTGTTTGTGTTTATTTTGTATATACTTAAATAACAAATCAGTAGCGGATTCAGAGGGGAGTCCAGGGGTCTTTTCATGTATATTATTATTTAAAAAAATATATTTTACGAGTGGAATGATGTGGAACTTAAACATTTTCCCCCCAGTCCTGTTCACCCATCACATTTGGGCCCACCTTTTTTGAAATCCTGCATCCACACCTGCAAATGACATTGCAATGTGTAAACTATATATAATTTCATGGTTCATCTCAGAAGCTTTTAAGATGATCCTGTTTTTCTATTGAATATGTTGCATATTGTACCTAAATGTACTCTACAAAGACATAAACATTTAATGGTGGCGATGTGAAAGCCAGTCTGATGTCAGAGCGGCTTGGCTTATGTGAAAAACATAAAATTGATTAACATTTGAAAGCAATTGACAGCTGGTAATATGCCAGTTTCTAAGTAACTTATTTTCCTCTTTGAAAGGAAGAAAGGACACCTAATAATACATATAAAACATCCATTGCAGCTAATGAAAACATTAGCAGTTTTCTTCTAAAGGCTATCAAAATTAGCAAATGTTTGACATCCAATAGCTGATGATTAATAAAGCAATGTGCTCCAATAGTGTCATTAAACAAGCAACAAGCCTTTCGAGTTAGCAGCAAGGAGAGTTTTAAAAGCATTTCCCACTCACAGGCTGGTATATGCCATAGCATTTGTTACACAAACCATAGTCCAGGGTTTCACATTTGAAAAGTAGAGGAGAGCTATAAATTACTCCCCAAGTAAGTTTCAGGGGAGCTTTTTCACTCTCCATAATCACACCCCTACAGAAGTGATGGGGAGCTTTTTCCTTAAAATCAATTTCTGTTAGGGTGTTTGTTCAAGTCATCATCGTCGGGGAGGTAGTCATATTCATATTTGGTATACTAGAGGCACTAATTTTCCGTGATAACGGAATCGTGGAAAAACCCTGTCTGAAACGGAATTCCCTATTTTCTCCGAAAACAGATCGATGTGATCGATTCTAATTATATTCGGATATTTTCACATAAACCGAGAATTATCGAACCCGAAATCTACGGGCACGGTGGGGTGCGAGCACGATCACGCGTCTTAAACGTGAAACCCTGGTATATAGTATTAAAGAAAAATGGTGAACATACCACCAATAGATCTGCATAAATATTATGATTATATAACCAATACAATGTAAACAAATAAACTTAAATAAAATATACCATGATTTGACAATGCATAGTTTGTAAACAGTGATGAATAGTAGCTCAGTTTTTATATGAAATTGATGTCACCTGGACAAAGTTAAGGTACTGAATTTCTAGATGTTGTAATATTTACTTTTCATAGGAAGAAACCCAATTATTAAGCTTTCAATTTCAGGGACAGATCCAGATATTTTTAAAAGTTTTGAAAAATGTCTTACTGAAAGGGTGAGTTTTAAAAGTTAAAATCTAATTATTATGTAAAAATAAATAAAAACTGGAAGAAAAAGAGAAGAGGGGCTAAAGTACCAATACTACAATTATAAATATATATATATATCAAACATTAATAATGAGTAAGGTAAGTACTGTTAAGTCAAAATGAACTTTAAAAGGCACATCAATGAAATGGACAATAAAAACGGAATTCTAATATAAAATATATATCAACATGATCAATGAATATATGCAGATATAAATATTAAGAATGTGTTGCAATATAAAATTAAATAAAGTGACAGTACAAATGCACACGGTATCTAAAACATACATATATTTTGCAGGAGGGGTAGTTACAAGTAGTATAAAAATTGTTAATTATAAATTTATTTTATTATATTAAAACAGTTTTTTTTTTAAAGAAGGTCAGTGATAATAATAATCTTCTGGCTATAGACCTGGAATATAGCAAAGGTTAGCCAGATCCATTCTGTTATTCTGATCACAGGGCAGCTAATATTACCAAAAGCAATACAGAGGGCAAGCAACATTTATAGTCAAATTATGTGTAAATTTATTCAGAGCTAGTTAGAAAACTGCTATTTCACACAATGCAACACTTTGTTTGTTCAGTTATCACTGATAAATATAAACAAATTATTACAGTCCATGTTTTATGTGTGACAGAATTCTGAACATAAATAATATATGAAGAGCTTAAATATGAAATATTCTCTACATCCATCTTGTCACCAACAGCTGTTAACAAAATCTGAAATAAGATTTGAATAATGTCAGTTTGTATTAAATAATTTATGTGAATAACAACACATTATGTAGCATGAGAATAATTTTCTAAAAACTATTACACAAATTACATCCACTGGGTAAATAACATATATGCTGAGTACCACCAAATTAAATTTGCATTTACAGAAGTTGAAAAATTATTTTAAAACACTCTTGCCCAAGAGCATTCAACCCCTGTAAAGACCCAGGAAGGTATAAGTTTACTTACCCACACGTCTTCTTGCAATAATCCTTGGTGAAGTTGTAATATTTGCCGGATGATATGCAGGCATTGGTGACGTTACTCCAGAACCAACAAGAAAATTCACTTGCTCTGTCAAAGCAGTCTGTAATAACAATAACAAACACTGTTAACTGTTGGTTATAGCAGTCTGCAATAACAGTAACATAAACACTGTTAACTGTTGGCATATAGCCGTATACAATAACATAAACACTGTTACCTGTTGGCATATAGCCATATACAATAACAATAACATAAACACTGTTAACTGTTGGCATATAGCCATATACAATAACAATAACATAAACACTGTTAACTGTTGGCATATAGCCGTATACAATAACAATAACATAAACTCTGTTAACTGTTGGCATATAGCCATATACAACAACATAAACACTGTTAACTGTTGGCATATAGCTGTATACAATAACAATAACACTGTTAACTGTTGGTCAAAGCAGTCTGCACTAACAGTAACATAAACACAATTAACTGTTGGTCATAGCAGTCTGCTAAAACAATAAGAAATTTAAAAAAAATTCACATTTTGATGCACCAATGTTAATTTTGGTTATTTTCACATATATTAAACAGTGGAGACCTTAAAGTACTTACAGGTAGGAGCATGAGTACTGACTGGCTGAGACGAGTCACACTGCAGCACCTCACAGCAACCTGGGAAGGGAGCACTTGAGTTGGATACAGCTCGACAGTTTGTTTTGTCTGGATTCTCCCATGAGTAAATCTGTCTGCATCTGATAAATAAATGTAAAAAATATCATACTGTACCATGGGTTAAAATACCTACCAACTGATCAGTCTCTCTGGGGATAAACATTTATAAAGGACTGCACTACTGTTTGATTTATAGTTACTGAATTTAATTCATTCATTCAACCAATCAATCTCTGCTATTTCTTCTCATTCAATTTCATATACTGCTTTTCACCTCTGCTATTATCACTGTAATTACATCTAAAACAATTACTGCTAAAAGTAATAACACTAAACATTATGTCATGATCAATAAAAAAAAAAAAACTCCTCCTCTCAAAAAAAAAAAGAAGGTTCAATTATGACAAGTTTTAGAGATGTTGTTTTTAATAACTTACATCTGTGGTGGAATCAGGCTTACTGAAATTTCTGTATCAAAACATTGCAGATATATTTATTTAAAATAGTGTGTGAGTAGGGTCTACATATGCAGTATTTCACAGGCAGATGTAAGGAAGGGGCTCCAATGGGTCTAGGCTCCACCTGCTATGATCACCAATATTTATTTGTTCCCATTATAATTTCGTCATAACTAACTTTGGATCACACACCACCCAGATCCCTAAATAGATTTGGATAACTTTCCAAAATGTCTGCATCTGTCCCTTCATTTGAAGTCTGGTATAGATTATCAGTGGTGGATCTAGGTGGGTACCCCTAAATTTTATGATGTAAAATCAAATAACATATTTTCATTTTTTCCATTACAGACCATTCATGGCCTTCAACATCAATTATTGGGCACCCCCGAAATGGATTTTCTGGATCTGCCATTGATTATCAACATACAACACAATTTCATGTACTATGAGAGTATGCTGTATAAATCACATGATTGACATAATTGAGAAATACATTGTACATACCTTTCTTCAATAATCCAAATGCCAATATACTTTGTGAAATAGCAAATATTTTTGTCACACTGTCCTGCTGCTGTTGGCCATGAATCACCATTAGTACGATTCACGCCATTGTAGTCAATACATCCAGCTGAATACAAAAAACAAAACCTATATGTATAATATGTACAGTGCCATACATTAAGGGTAAAGAATTTTAGACATGTCACTCACATTTACCAATACTTCCCCCATGTATTTTTCCACTTGCCAAACTTAAGTATCAATTTGCTTATATATATAATTATGTCTGTGTGTGTATGTGTGTATTTTCCTATGTATAGAATTGGAAGTTACGTGACCAATTTGGCCACATAACTTCCAATTCTATATATGGGAGTGTATCCGACGTCACTTTCATTGAAGTTAGAAAAAGTTTGTTTTGTTTAACAATGCCTCTAGAGCACATAGATTTTTATCTCATCATCAGCTATTGGATGTCATACATATGTTCATTCTGACATATGTCTTTAGAGGAAACCCGCTGCCACCACATAGGCTACTCCTTCTGATAACAGCAAGGGAACTTTTATATGCAGCACAGCATATACCACAGCCTTTGATAAACCAGTTGTGGACCACTGGTTGGAATGGAAAATAGCCCAAAACACTGGAGGCTGACACCCACTTGACTACATGTAAAAATTACAAAATGTTTGACATCCAATAGTCATTGCATTTGTGTGGTTTATTATAAAAAGGTGTTAATTTATTGGACATCCTATAATATGCCTAAAGTTAATAAAATTGGTAACTTATTATCAAGTTGGTTAGCTGCTAAAATTTACAAATTATACAGTCTCACTCTCTATCTTCATAGTCTCTAAATCTTCACAGTATCGACTATTTATGGAATAAACATTTTGAAACATTTAGCGTTTGTTGAAATAAGGGATGCTATTTATGAACTTATGTATTTAACAAGTGGAAACAACCAAGTTTAAAATCTTCTGTCTTTATGCAACTTTATCTACAAATAGAAATAATACACCATTTTGATAAACCCTGAAGTCATAGATGACCCACTCTATTGAAAAATGTATCAACACTTTTGTTTCATTTACTGTCTAAATTCCGTGTGAAGACAGACTTGTCGTCTGATAGGTGAAGACATATTAGAAAATTTTGTAATGAAGTGTACAGCTTACATGAAGGCACAATAAGGGTGGCATACTTGCACATTGACATTGTATGATTGTAAATTCATGCTCACTTGATGTTAAACAAAGAAAAGAAAATGAACAAACTATTTCTAACAATATCTTTTGGGAACTTTTTTTTATATTAATATATAAATCAAACATATATGAACAAAACAACACAAAATCGTGTCAATTTAGAGAATGTTTATATTCAGGATAAAATTTTCGATAAGTCAGTAAAACGAAGATACTTAGAGAGTACGATGCTATATTTTTTCATTTATACAAACTTACACACTGTTTTCACTTTCGTTCTTATCTTGGTTTCTGTTGTAATTGAAACAGATAACGCTTGGAAACAAATCTGAGAAAGTGCCAAAATTAACAAAATAAATGACGAGTTACGAGATAAATAGGTAAATCGCCAGACACCACCATGGGCTGCCATATTGTTTACACAATGACATCATAGAAACAGGTGTCTCCCGGAATCTCATAAAATAATAAACTTTAAAAAAAAGTCTGAAATTGTTTAATACAAGCTAATTAGGAATATATCGTTATTCTTCTTTTAAAACTAATTTATAATTTCCATCTGCAATCTGAATTTTCCGGAAATAGACGAAACGTGCGATTACCAGGGAAGGAAATCATGATTACCCAATCGGACAGTGTGGATTGTGACCGAGAAATTCTGAATGAAATTATTACATCTCGGTATATTCCGTTTCATTTCGGTACTCTTCGGTCTAGTCAACTAAAAGCACATGGATGGTTGTGAAAGATTGTTGATGTTTTTAAAAAGACCTTTTGAAGATAACAGATAACAAATTACAAAAAGGTTTATATTTAGTTCCATAGTTATTGTATGCCATTGTTGTCTGAAAGTACCAGTCATTAAAATAGCTGCCTTATCAGATTATCTGTTGTTGTCAGGATTTGATGCAAGAGGGTACCCGTTTTCGAATGTATACATTTTCGTGAATCTTTTAAGTTTTATTGGTTTTAATTTTAAAAGAAATTTTGGGTTACAAATGAATAGGCCTAAAATGCAGAACATCTAGCCATAGCAAACAACCTTTAACAGGCAGCCCTGCGGATCTCCAATTGACAGTGAGGTTCATTGAAGGAACTCCACGACTTCAGCCAGTTCAGGTTATAAAACTTTAAAAACTTAAAGCACAGTACTAGTCAATAGTCAGTACTGTATGTATGACACCGAATGAAAAGACTAAATAAGAAATTAATAAAATAGCATATATTTTAATTGATGTGTCTGTATAAGTTGTACCTAATTTCCAATCATGCTATAAAAAGTCATTCTAATTTCTATTCAGCTGTTAACTTCTCAAAAATTGAGGCAATTCTTTTTCAGCATTTGATTGGCCATTCATATCGGGAGCAGGTCAACTCGCTCCAAAACCAACTCGCCCCAAAATGCCTGCCAACTAGCCCCACTCATTGGTCAACTCGCCCCAAAATAAACTATTTTTTTGTTTTTAATATATTTTCGTATACATTAACGATTCATCCAATCTTTTATGACTTATAAAACCAAGACATACCCACCCCTAATATAATAATAAACAAATAAATAAAATAATCATCGGTTCTGCCCGTGAATATGACATATATATATTGTCAGGACTGTTGATCTCAGAAGGGTGTTGGATCTTGTCACTCGCACAGGTCGTAGACTGACTGTCTCCATTTGCTGATTGATGGTTCCAACCAATAACAATGGATGCGTTAATTCCGTACACTAACTTCAGACTTGATGTATACAGTCGGTATATTTGTCAACTCACAAATATCACACCAATT
>JAULBS010019985.1:0-10769 GCA_032355785.1 Symmetromphalus regularis
ATAAGGACATAAAATTTCTATGAAAATCTGTTAACGAATTGACCCATTTAGAAAATCTTCACTCACTCTCAGACAACATGCACATGTCTCGGAAGTGGTATGTCATCTTATATTCGTGATACCATTTCACCTACTTGCATTCTGTCTGAGTTTTTATTCTCATATTCCGATACAATATCACTATTGCGGTCATTTTCCGAGAACACTGTGCCACGAAAAATCGATGCTGCCATTACATTTTGATACAAAATCGGCTGAAAATTGACATAAAAACTGAAAATTTTCATCGTAAACCACGCCACGTTTCTAACAGGATGTTGTTCTTAGCATTACCTAAAGTATGCATGTCAAGTTATGATGAATTTGGCGGTAAATACAAGTTAAAAAGACACAACGGGATATCCCGTTAAAAAGTCGCAAAGGGTTAATATGTATCAAATACAGTCAAATCTGCCCATGTGGCCATCTATTTTAAGCAGCCACCTGTCTTAAACAGCCACCATTATTTTCTCCCATATCAGCTAGTTTAGTGTAATTTAACCTGTATTAATCAGCCACCTGTTTTAAGAGGCCACATTTTCTTACTCCCTTGGGTGGCTGCTTCAGACAGGTTTGAATGTACATGTACATATATTGTAATCTTCATAATCCAAACAATAAAATCAGCTAATTATTTGCATATATGTATATGATTAATTTAAAAATTAAAAAGAAGCGAATGATATTCATGTTACAAAGAAATTACACATACTACTATTACACTTATTACTTTATGTAAATCTTTGTAATCAGTTTTTTATTTTCTAGACAAAATTAAAGAAAACTATTCATGGACTTCATTTCATTTTCATCTTACTCTTTTTATTTATTCTTTCCTTTAAAAGATTCTTTATATCTATATTTGTTATTTATAATTTGTTATTTATTTTTTTATTTTATTTATTATAACGTTAATTTTATTTATAACATATTTAAAATATTTTTTTTATATCTTTGTAGTTTAAAAAATGCCTTGGATAAAGTAATGCATCATTGTCTTGGTGCAAATAATTGTTGACTTCAGTTATTTTTCTCTTTTCCATTTCCTGCCTTCTGATATAAAATCATTACTAGAATGTAGTGTTTTGTTCTGTTTTTGAAGTTTAAATAATTTCTTTTTAAAATATCCATTTTAAGACAAAATTACAGATTTTGTGTTTTCTGTTAGTATTTTATAGATAATTTGACAAATATTAAAGAAGATATACAGCTTTCCTCTCTGATAGATTTTGTGTTTTCTGTTAGTATTTTATAGATAATTTGACAAATATTAAAGAAGAGATACAGCTTTCCTATCAGATAAATTTTAAGTATTATTATTTAAAGGTCAGTCATTTGTGTTATCTGTTATTTCTGTCTTAATTTTCATTGTTGTAGTTTATTTTTAAATTATTGGGTTATTTTCTGTTCCAGACATTAGTATATTACTTTGCCATTTAAAAATAAACCTCGTTTGTAGCAAAATATGTTTACAATTTATTTATCATATTTTTATTTTGTTATTTTGCCAGTTATAACTAAACTCAATAATTGCAAAATATGCACAATATAAAATGTATCGTATATTTATTATTTAAATTCCCTTTAATGAAATATTTATTTACGTTTTCTTCATATTCATTTTGTGTTTCTAATATATACAACTGGTATAACCTAGTATAGGAGGTTTCTTCCATAATTACTAGTCATTTGAAACATAGTGTGGGGGTGTCTTTGAATTAGCAATAATTTCTTTTGCTTCTGAATTGGTAAATATTTGATAACTGGAATTGAACTCCGATTTAAAGTGTTACTTTGAGGTGCAATGGAAGGGACCAATCCAAAATTCTTGAAAGGTGTGGTTGGTCAGTCTTACCTAATTTGTGTTAAAATAATTTTGTTTGTGTTCTACGTTCTAATTAGTTAGAGCTGAAATGAATTTAACATTCAGATATTTGTCATACATATAATCAGTTCATATTTGGTAGAGGATGAAATGTTTTTGAAGTCATACATGAGACCCCACCACAACAACAATCAAAAAAATAATAACAGCAGAATCCTTTTGGTTGCATAGACATTTTCTTATGCAATTAACCAAATATTGCAAAGAAAATATATGCAATTAAAGAAAATATTTGTATACATTTGCATAGAAATGGTTCTGTGCAAGAAAATATTATTCAGATAACAGGAATGTGCTATTATCAGGAATGCAATTGACTTGACTAATACAAAAAATAGAAGAAAGCAAAATAACAACAAAAAAGAAGGAAAAAACTCTTAGATGATCAGATATTTTGCATAGCTCTTGTAAATGGAAAAATTAAAAAAAAAAACTCTTGTCAAAGATAAATTGTATTTTGTGACAGAAACTGTATGACAAATACACATAGTTGTCAGAAGTATGGGAAAGCTGTGATAATCAGGGGTTGAAATTGATGTGTGCCCCACAAAAGTGGTGAAATTGCCAAGTTTACCAATGTCATACATTATGGGGTTTTAATTATTAACCCCGGTGTTATAGTTGGGTGGTATTAAGTGTATTATTGTTTACAAATGAGGCATTAGTTAAAAATATAATAACAATTAAAGAAGATAATATCATTAATAATGGCATATTTTTAAAGGTTTTTATCTCAAAATAGGATGGAAATAAACAAACCTGTAAAGATTATATTTCATTTTTTGACAATTGTATGCTTTCTTTACCGTTGTAAAAGCATATTAGATAGGTATAAGTAATTTTGAATATACAGACACCAAGAGGAAATAACTGCTAAATTTCCAGACTAACTGTTTTAGATTTTAAGATATTATACTTTGAATTTTGGAACATGTTTTTATGGGCCACTCAATTTAAAATGTATTGTTAAATTGGATGAAATGTGTGGCTGAGTTTGAATTATAATGTTTTGCCTATTGGATCATCTTTTTATGGATGGTGATCCAATCTCTATTACAGGTGAGTGATTACTCACACTTACCTACAGATGATTACTCATTCACCTACATGTGAATGATTACTTACACTCACCTATATGTGATTACTCACACTCACATACAGGTAAGTGAGTACTCACACTCACCTGGAAATGGAAAGAGGTGAGTGTTTCTACACTTGCCTTTTGTCATAACATTATATGTAGTGAAATGTGAAAATGGCAAAACTGCTTTCATCATTTGAAATTTCTCATCTGAAATGATTTCAAGTGAGCAGAGCATTCCACATTTTCAGATGAAGAAGACTTCAAGTTGTAACATGGAAAGGTTACAAAATAAAGCTAGCACTATAAGATTCATATTTAAATATTTAAACATTCATTTCAGCTCTATAGTTAATGCTTGTAACTCAGTTTCTTTTGTTTCTCTTTTATAGATTATATTTGATCAGTTTTCTGTATCTTTTTTCTCCTCTTTTTGTGTTGCTTTCATAATATATTTTGTTTTATTTCAAACCTATTTATTTCATTATATATTTTATTTCACCAAACCAAGTTTGATCAAGGATTCTGCAACGAGTTAGTGCGTGATTGGTTCTCCATGATGACCGAGTGTTTGTTTTTCTAGGATAACGAGTGTTTGTTTTTCTAGGATAAGATGGATAGATACATGATGGAGTTACAAATACACGAGACTAGTCCGTTCACCCCTCTACTCACTAGAATGAACAGGGTACGGTCAAGTCTTGTCCTCGTAAGTGTATCTCGGACTCGTGCAGATATCTCACGATTTGTTTTTTTAAGCCATGTAGACGTTAACATTAACAAATGCACAGCATGCACAAATAACCCATTCAGCTTGAGGCTCGGAGTGCTTTGCAGTTTTGCAGAAATGGTTTTCTAGAATTCAGCAAGATGTTTTTGAAACTGAATTGATAAAATGGATAGCATTATTTTTTAGAATTTATCTAGGAATTTTGCAACTGATTTGAGAAAATGGTTGTCTAGAATTTAATTATAATTTTGCAACTGATTTGAGAAAATGGTTTTCTTGAATTTAATGAGATTTTGCATCTAGTTTGAGAAAATGGTTTTCTAGAATTTAATTATAATTTTGCTACTGATTTGAGAAAATGGTTTTCTTGAATTTAATGAGATTTTGCATCTGGTTTGAGAAAACGGTTTTCTAGAATTTAATTATAATTTTGCTACTGATCTATAATTTATTTTTTAGAATTCAGCGAGATTTTGCAACTGATTTGAGAATTAGTTTTTTTTTATAATTTAAGTAGGCTTTTTATAGCTGAATAGGTAAAAAAAAAATTCATCTTGAAAGATTTTACAGTTAATTGAAAAAAAGGTTTAAAAGAATAAAATGGGAACATTTTTATAACTGAGAAATTACTTTTCTAAAATTCAACAGATAACCAATTTGTTATTTTATTATAATTTATGTTCTTGTAATAAAATGTAATTTTTTGTAAACCGTATCTTTTAAAACATTAATTGATTAATTTTTAAAATTAAACAATCATTTATTTCTTAAGAATACTCCTTTCCTCATACGAATTTAGTTCAATTAACAAACTTGTTTATTTTATTAATATTTTGTTAAATCCTTGCATGAATTATTTTGCATGACAGTTTGTTTTGTTTATGTTTTTATTAATAAAACTAAACACAGAGCATGAAAATATATCTTAAAACCTCCAATATATTGTATCCACATTTCCAAACATTACAATAAACAGAAAATACATTCATTAATATACAGTGTATGATGGGTTTTAAAGTACATATAGCAGAATTCAAGATGACATTGCCAATTTATATATTTGAGAGTCCAGTGACATAACATTATGGCCACTGGAACATTTATATTATATATTATAAAGCAATACATTTAGAAACTACACATATGAACAGCTTTACCAGAAAACTTTTAATTCATATACCATGCTTTAATATATATACCGTGAAAGTCTAATCTACCCCACACAACAAATGCTAAATAAAAATAAATAAATAAAACCCATTTAATTGTTTGTACTATTTCAAAAGAGAGAACATAAAATTGTGAACTTTCTAAAAGAAGTGATAATGTATATTTAGCTATACATAATTCCTGTACTTTTGTACTTAAAATATTCAACAATATACATTGGGGTATATTGCATTGATGTATTTTCAGTAATTATTTTTTAATATACCTGTTTGAATATCCTTAAATTTTATGATAGTTCCATTTTCGTCTTTGTTTATAGAAGATACCGAGTTGAAATAGAAAAACTGAAGTAATGGATATTGATGCCATGTTTAGTTATGTAACCATAAAACGCTATATATAAATTAACATAATATATCTACTTCTTGTTACAAGCAGAGTAACCATACTATGTCAGCATTGTTTTAATTTATGTTGGTCAATCTTGCAGTAAGCAGCATTCTTATTGGTTAGTCATACAGAGGGTGTTTATTACTGAATAGTTTACCAGATGTTTTGATTGGTCATTCCATTATCCCACCCTGTTGCCATGGATGGTCAAGGTCAATTTTAACATGCTAACCAGAGCAAACTGTTGTTAAGCACCTGTTTTGTGGACACAATTTCTGGCCTAAGCCAGTGCTTGTGCGTAAAACAGGGAGAGAGGTTTTGTGAAGGGTAGGACTGACGTGACAGGCAAAGTGCTAGAGAGCACTAGACTGTCTGATCTGTGGACTGGGAACAAGAAAGGATAAAAGATGGTGCTTAACTTTGAAAATCTGGGTTTTTTTCCTAACGTTAAATTGGTCTCATTATTTTTAGGGTGAATATGTATATACTGAATCAGTTTGAGTTAAGTCCTTTATTTTTTTTATATACTACTCATTGATCAGTTCTGATGTCATTAAACAAAACAAACAATCATTGATCATTTCAGGAAATAAACCTTCCTTTTTGGTGACATAAACTTTGGTGTTGGATTATTGTCCTTTACCATGTATGTGCACTGTTGATTGGTCAATTCAAATATTAAGGCTTCTAGTTAACAAACCTTGGTATCTTATTATCATCCTGTCCAACTTGTGTATATTGCAGATTGGTTATTTGAGTCGAGAGAACCTTCTGATTTGCTGACATAAACTGTTGTCTAGTTATCAATGATCAGTTCAGTCAAGAGAATCGTTTGATTGGCTGTTATTTTTGGTATCTGATTTCTGTCGATTGGTCAGTTCTGTCAAGAAATCTTCTTATTGGCTAGTCTAATCATTGATGTTTTCCACTGATTGGTCAGTTCAGTCAAGCCCACATTCAGTCCATATGTCTGTTATGTGTTTAAATACACGCGAACCACAGGTCGGTTACAAGGTGAACTACAAACTTCTGAAATTAAGATCCAAACTTTACATAAATTTTATTCATCCAGAATGTTAACACTGATTTTGGATAACTGATGTAAGTTATTGCACCTTTGAGACCTAACTAATTAGTTATATAAACATAATTAACGTAACACCGAATAATCGGTTACCTTGGTAAAAACCAGGTGAACTGACTTCAGTAACCTCAGATTTTGAAATATTGTTCTGCTGCCATTGTACATGTATTGCTGGTGATGATGCAATGTGCTTGAAGAATAAGCCTAGCTTTATCTAACTTGACTTGCGATGTATTATGTGTGTACCTTACAGGACAATAAGAGCGAGGGGAAAGACTTGCCTACGCCAACTTCCACGCCCACACAGAGTAGGAAAAACCGCAGAAGATCAAATCTCTTCAATGTAAGCTCTCTGTGTAACGGTGACATTTCTGCACTTTTATTTGTTGTGCTTTCAATTCCATAGTTATAGTTTCTATACAACTTCTATTTGTACGCACAATCTTTTTATTAAATAAAGTTTGGGGAGGGGGGAGTTAAATTAAATTTTAATTTTATAGTTTTATTATTTATACCTTATTTATTATAATTTTTTAATAAACATTTTTTGCTAAGTTATTTTTTATTTTCTGTATCTTATGCACAATTTTTTCTTTCTATAATTTTTAATGTGAAAAAATTAATTTCATTTCCCTTGTTTTAATATTTTTCTATTCAAAGTTATTAAATCATATTATTTTTATTAAATAACTATTTTTGCAAAAAATAAACTTTATTTCCATATTTTTGGTGTTCTGTGTCAGGATACATGTATCATATCTATCCATTAAAAAATGGCAAAATTTAAATTCTATGCTTTTTTGTATGATCTTTATTCACTAATATGTTTTGACAAAAGTAGATTTGAATTCCATACAAGTTTTGTTCTATTTTATGTGAAAAGAATACCAAGATTTTAATTCATTTAAAAAGTGTACCAGCATTATTTTAAAAGTACTTTAAAAAAAAAAATATCGGCTTATATGCAGATTATTATTTATTTATTTTTATCTATTTAAAAGCACATCTAGTATTTTAGAATTCTATGCTTATAAATAGTGCAAGCGTTAAGTTGATGTACTTTCATTAAGTTATAAGCCAAATCATTTTTTTTGCTTTTAATCATATTTATACTGCTTTCTATACCTTACTCTCAATTTGTAATATTAAAATCCCATTCTAGATATTGACATTTATCTTATTTTGATTACTTCACTTCTATATTCAAAATTAAACGGTACTATTTTTATATAAACTGCTGAACAGTTCATTTTTATAGGTTTCAAGGGTCAAGGTTACAGACGAACATATTGAAAATGTAGTCAAAACAAATTTAATTTGATTCAGTTAATATTGTTTAAATTTTTTATGTAATTTTAGCATTTATATGAAAATAATTGAAATAATTTGATTAACTGTCACTGTTACACTATTTTGAGAACATGACTGGCCCTGTTGGAGAATTGCTGTGCAGTTACTTCCCTTTGTCAAGTTTGGCATGATTTAGCAGAAGTCCTTTGGTTGCCTGTAGAAATGAGTTTGTGCGAATTCTGTATTTATGCATTATAAATATGAATGAATGGGTGAATGAATTTTATGCACACTGTTTTTTTTTTATCCAAGAATTAGGGTCTATATTCATTGTTCAAAATATGTAGAAGATATTTGAGTTGGATATTAATAAGTATGGGATGAAACATACAAATCTCATAATAATGTAAAATATTATAGTCACTACCAAGCATGTGCCTTCCCACCATCAGACAAGTGTGGGACATAATCAGACAATGTCAGCAATGTTAAATGATTTGTCAGAGGAAGGCACTGCTCTACTGAAAAGGAACAGGACAGGAACAGGGTAGCAACAAATTCTTAACATATGTAGCAACTTACAAGCATACCTATTTAATCATTATTAGAGTAATACAGGCATATTTAAACCATGCAATCAACATTTCTTTTATTATACATTTATATAATACAGCATTACGAATGCGTAATCTGTATTTTGTTTACAATACTTTAATAACATCATGTTCTTTACCTCAGGATTTATGAAGTCACAGAATTAACACAGTTAAACTAGTTTCAAGTAGTTTTCTAGGTCAAATAAGTTGTTACTTAGTTAAACCGCTGCTAATGGTAATATGGTATGTAATGCATATGGTGTATTATCTGTAGGAAGAGTGAAATACTGCTTAGACTCTACGTAGAGCATCTGCCTGTAGTAGCATTGGTTGTCTGATCAATCCCCATTTGCCTACTCAACAGGTTATTTCTCATTCCGGCCAGAGATCCATAACTAGTGTAACAGATAACATGTATGTGCCATCCTGTCTTTGAGAAGGTACAGATAAAAGACCCTTTGATGCTTACCAGAAAGAGTTGCCTATGTGGCAGTAGCTGGTTTCTTCTGTGAACCGTATATCAAATATTTGACATCTACTGATTAACCAATGTGCTTGGATGACATCAAAGAAACAATCTTTTTTTTCCTGATATGTAGGAAAGTGACTACAATAGACTCCTTGCAGCTATTCAAAAAGTGTCATATTTCTATCTGATAGTTCTGTCACACCAGTAAGATGTTTCTGTGTTGTATGAAACATGCTCACAGTATAAAAAACCCACTGTTTAAATAACATGTTTGGATGTCATTAAAAAAACATTCCTTTCCTGTAAACTTAATACCTTCACATGTATACACCAGCTGTTACTGTTTAGATCGACTCTGACACAGAGAGACAGGATCTAACTAAGTCTTTGATTAAAATTCCAATGAGTGCCTCATGTCTATTATATCAAAGACCATGGTATGTGCTATCCTGTCTGTTGGGAAAATATATAGAAAAGATCTCGTTTTTAAACAAGGAAGTGGGTTTCCTCTAATGACTGTCTGGATTACCAAAGTTTAGTATCCAATTGCCAATGATTAATAAATCAGTGTGATTTAGTGGTGTTGTTAAACAAAGAAAACAAATTACTTTTAAATTTTATACACATTTTATTACATGTGAAACTAAAAGTTGCTTCTGATATTTGATAAACTTGGAGAAAATAATTATTGAACACTACTAATATTGAAAAATCTGGAATGTTTTGTCATTTCTACAACCCATGTTTATGTCACATAAATTCCATTAAAAATTAAAGATTTTTCAGCATTGGTCAAACTTTCAAACAACATTTTTAAAAATGCCATTCATGACCTTGTGTATCTCCTACTCCCTCCTAATGACTCTTTTTCATAAGCAAGAGTACAATTTTGAGGTAATTTTGTGAGCTTGGTAACTGCTAAAATTACATAGAACTATTGACAATCTAGCGAGCCTCAATTGTCCAGCAGTAGAACAACAATCAAGCTGATGAGTCGTTCAAAAAAAAACATTGGAAGCTAGCTCACACTTGATTGCGTGTCAAAATAACCAAATGTTTGACATCCAGTAGCTGATGATTAATAAATCATTGTGCTCTAGTGTCATTAAACAAAACAAACCAAAAACAAACACATTTTTTCTTACAATCTCAACTATTTCTTGAGGGACATAAAGTGATATTTTAATTTTTTTACACAAACACTGAACATGTTTCACATATTACTATTACTGATACATGTCATAAAACTACTAAATAATTAATTGCATGAATAATATTCATTGATGTTAATACATTGTATAAATATTTGAAAATTATATGTTACTCACACTCAAATCTGTTTGTGTGGTGCACAAGTTAAGTTACTCCTGACTAAATAGTTACCTCCCTTGTTCCTACTTCCAATTAATCTCTAACAAATAACACATTTAATAATATTTAATTTATGTTTAAACATAGAAATATTAAGTTTAAGTTTTTGGCTTATCTACTATTTGTTTAGACTAATAATTGAAACATGACTGTGGCTTAGAGATAATTTCAGAGATTTATTTATTAAAACATTTCAGTATTTTTGTTAGCTTATTGTGGTTATCTTAAATGCATAAGTTAATTCATATTATGTTTCGTTTATTAAATAAGTAAATCTTAGAATCTCAAGCTGATTTGTTTTGTGAAATAAAAATCCATATTGTAAAACCAGCATCCTTCCAAAGAGAAAAATATGTTTTTACTTTCTTATTTTTTCAACCACATATGCAACATTGTAGAAAAAAAATCTGCAGTATTGAAAAAATGCCAGAGATAATATTAATTTTATTTTAAATAATACACAGTAAAAATAACAAATGGAGAGGAGTGGGATATAGCTCAAATTGTAGCATGTAAGCCTGCGAACCGGTCGGTTGTCAGATCAATCCTTCTCAGTGGAACCATTTGCAGTTTGGACTATTTTCCAATCCAACCAGTGATCCACAACTGGTTCATCAAAGGCCGTGGTATGTGCTGTCCTGTCTGTGGGACGGTGCATATAAAA
>JAULBS010019995.1:0-10768 GCA_032355785.1 Symmetromphalus regularis
AGAAATTATTTAAACTATTCACCTTTGATTTTAAACATATTTTCACTTATTGTAATAAAAGAAGTGTTTGGCTACGTAGAATCCCTCTCCCAGACCCGCACCCCAATCCTGTATGTACATATACATTTTGCCACATCCAATACACATTGGATTTATTTATAGCGAGCGATTTATTTATAGTTTGACTGTTATTTTTCTTAACCTGTTAATTACCAGCGAATTCATAAATTAAAACACTTTATATTCTGATCCACATGAAATGAATATTTGGCACCATAATTCTATTTTTTGACATTTTGTACACATACGCTTTGTCGATAGTTATTGCACATTGCGTGACATAGATAGACGTTATGAGAGCGAACTAAGTAATGCGCGTCTGTATATAGATCCCATTTTTGATGTTTAATTAAAAAAAAACCCAGCAGGATAAAACATTGGAAACTTTTGGATGTGAGTAATATAGTAATAACTACATAAGAAACTGATGAAATGTTTTAGTGCCGCGATGGGTGGAACAAAACTTCACGTTTTTCAGCTCAGCGTACGACCTATAAACAAGAACGTTGGACAATGACTTTTAATTGTTAGCTGTGCTGTTGCCACCTTTCTAGCTAATGTCATGCAACAATCTGTTTATCAACAAACATTAATTATTATAAATAATGTTTCTATCTTTACTTGCCTGATTGTTCAGTATCATTTTTAAATGTAAAGTGTTTAACATAGCATTATACCCCACTACCGGCCTCGTTGTCGTGTTTCTTTTCTTTAAAGTGTAGGTGTATTCACCGATACACCTATACTTTTTAGTTATGTGTTGGAATATCTTACACTACCTATTACATACAGACATTAAATTCGCATACTTAACATTATATTACCATAACATCAGTGTGACAATACATAGAAATACATATTCATAGAAATCAATATGAAGACTTGAACTATGGACCATCGACACTGTGAACCAGCTCTTTATCCTACTGCGCTAATCAAATGAGTTGGCAAAATGTGTATTAAAATTCATAGTCAATCTTCTTCTTTTTTATGAAGCAACACTAATTACGGAAAATAACGGAATTTATAGATTATTTACCGCATCTTTCTATGTGGTACTGTCTAGCACGTGCAAACCAGCACAGGCCCGAAATGGGAGCATTTGTGTTTATATTATAGGCGATTTGTAATTGTCTAATTTAATAACTCGGCCAGGAGTGGGCGTATTAGTAAGACATGCCCACACTTACTTGGTGTATCGGTGAATATCCTAGTTTTAGAAGTGAGAACCTCCTCGACTCCGCTTCAGTTGCCCCACCACTAAAACTATAGGATATTCACTGATACACCTCGCAAAATGTGGGTATAACTATTACATACAAGATCTATGTCTTGACTTCTGTATTTATATTTTTATATATACAGCAATAACGGAAGATCATACAAGATACGATAAATAGCTATTTTTATCAGATATACCGAAATGTTGAACAATATAACATAAATATATTGTTCACAGATAAAGTAAAGTTTGTTTTATTTAACAACGCCTTTAGAGCACATTGGTTTTTATCTTATCATTGGCTATTGGACGTCAATCATATCGTCATTCTGACATTTATTTAGAGGAAACCCGCTGCTGTCACATAGGCTACTCTTTCCGATAAGCAGCAAGGGGTCTTTTATATACACCGTCCCATATACAGGAGAGCACATACCACGGCCTTTGATGAACCAGTTGTTGACCACTGGTTAGAACGGAAAATAGTCCAAAAGGCAAATGGGTCCGATGAGAAGGATCGATCGGACCACTGACCGGTTCACAGATATACCAAAATGTTGAACAATGGATCTTTAATATATTGTTCATAGATATACAAAGATGTTGAACACTGTAACATAATCCAGTGGATATGAATCACTGACATGAAACAGAAATAGTTTGTGGATCTAAATGTATTGCCAGTCATGAATTTCGGTCTTTATGACGTTACACAGTGACGGAAAACAGTACTACCGATCAAAACAACGTGAACAAATACTCCATAAACCCTAAAACATTTTGTTCAGGATATATTCCATTGTTGAACATCTTGATATATTAGTAAACAATGATTCCCTGTTCAACATCATCATCATTATTAGTTATTTGTTTTAATCGCTCAGATTGGATTTATATACTCTAGGCACTATTGTTTGTCTGGTACACAATATAACTTCACCACACACCGCATGCAGTACACCGCACACAGAATGCACATGTACACAGCTTTACTGATCAGTGTTTCAAAGGACGGGTTTTATTTTCAGTCTTTAAAGATTACTATTCCAAATATAGTCTTTCTGTTCATGACCTCAACGATGCCGTAGCATACCATGCCGATGAGAAGGAAAAGGATGCAGATGTACAGTTTGACGTCAGCACACAGGTAGTCGTTGTAGCCAAATACCATCACGAATCCCAATGACTCCCATAGCCGATAGTTTGAGAAAGCAGCTTCGGCATTATCCGAGAACAAAAACCCATACAATGCTGAAAGTAAACAACATCAGCATCAGTGCTAGATTTACATTATATTTTTTTTTTTTTTTTTTTTTTATAAATGTTTGTTTAATGATCCACCAGCAAAAAAATAAACATCGGCTATTGGGGGTCATACATTGGTTAAAAATAGCATTGCAATTATTTAAAATAAATCGGTGTAAAGAGCTGATATATTTTAGTATATACAATTCGAATAAAAATACACATGAACATGGAATACATGTCATTACGATGAAACTATAAAACGTCAATATAATAAATAATAGTAAGATAAAAATGAATTCAATAAATTAAGGATGAAAAAGATATATCCAGCTGCTTTAATCCGGCACTGATCAGTATAAAACTATACCATGTTCAAAAGGGCGTTTACAAGCAATTTGAATGGTTAGTTGTTAGTATCTAACAATAAGCATAAAAGCCACCGCCCTACTGAGCATGCCTCCACATACTCCAACTGCTAAGTCGATAGTGGGCAAAAACAAATACCCATACTGCAGGGGTTGAAAATTATTTTAAAATTCACTTGCTAAGGGCAAGTATGATTTGCATTTTCACTTGCCCACAATATTTGTTCACTTGCCCATCCAAAACACATTAAACAAACACACTAAAATATTATGTTTCATGTATAGTACGTCATATACAATATATTCAAATTATAATGCACCAGTAAATGTACTATACTATCACTTGCTGATTTTGATTAAGGGATGTTGGTGAATTGATCAAACGGGAGGATCCAGCTATTTAATATAGCCATTGAATAGAAAAAAATAAAAATAGACAGACGCACGCGTCTTAACATATTGTAATGAATTTCTTAAATGAATTACACGAATAATGTGTTCTCGGCGGTAAATATCTATTTTCATTGACAGTCCAAATGGAGTAAGGGGCCAAAACATGTGGGTGAACCACAACTACTGAAAATAAATAAAACAACTTTCAAAGAGGCGTTTCTGTACTCAATTAATCTAGCATAATAGCTAGTACACCATCAAAAGCATTTAAAATATTGGACAGTGCTTCCAAATCACTTCTCGGGAGGCCTAAATTTCGTACCACATCCGTCATCAAGCTTTTCTCTACCTAACAATCGTCTATTTTAAACATTATTACAACCGCCGAACGTAAATATCAGATGAAGGATTAGTAGTCACTAATTAAGTAAAGATATTACACTACAGTAAAAAAGAAACGATCACGTACTAGTGATCAAGGCCCAGTTGTTCAAAGTAAGATTAAGCTAATCATGGGTTAGTTGAATATTTCAAAACCAAATTAAAAATCATTGCAAGTAGTAATTGAAGAGAAATGTTAAAACTTAATTATTATAGCCTAAGGTATCCATAAATAATCAAATCGGAAGTATATTTGAACTTTCTAAGAAAATATTTTACAGAGAAATATTCATCTACCCCATGGTTAGCTTAACAATGCTTTGAACAACTGGGCCCAGATATTAGTAATCAACAGAAGTCACCTTGAAGGAAAAGGCTTACCGTTAATCTGCGTTTGGATGACAGCATCGCCCATTCCCCACAACGCTGACAGTACATAGAACACAACCAACTGCTCTGGGTTTGGACCCCAGTTTAAAAGTATTATCTGACATATGCCGTGCACAACCAATGCTAGTAAATAATAAAATAAATGTAAATTAATTAACAACAATATGCAGTCATGTAATACATCATCGTTTATAAATTCAGATGGAGATGACCAGAGACAGAAGAGTTAAATGAAACAATTTCAAGAACTCACCAAGTATGAAGAATGCAATGTGACCCACGTACTGTACAAGCCGCCCAAAGCCGAATGAACACATTGCGTCGATAACACCATACAAGATCATAATGTAGCCGATGTTCCAGATACCTACCGAGCACGTCACGTATGCCTACAAAAACAATAATGAACACGGTGGTTATGCTATGTATGTCATCAAAAACAATAATGGACATTTGGTTATTAAGTCACGTAACCAGTAATAGCGACATATAAACTTGTAAATAATGTAGTCACGTGCGAATACAAAACAACGTACATCGTTATCACTGCCACGTACGCCTACACAAGTAACTTACGTACATATAGTAAAATACAATAACATATACAGAATTATCACAGCAAGCATACCTACAAAATAACGTACAGTTACCACGCCACCTCTGTCAACAAGTATTAATGAAAAGAGTTTCTTGCCCACCTTGGGATATATTCTTTTCACCAAGTGCATGTGCATTTTCCTACTCAAATTCACCATAACTGTTCCACTCTATTGTAAACAGTGAGGGAAATAGCTAACCCTTGTAAATGTTCCACTGATAAAGCCCTGTTCCACACCACTGCAGATAATGAGAGAATAACTTACCCTTGTAAATGTTCCACTGATAAAGCCCTGCTCCACACCACTGTAGATAGTGAGAGAATAACTTACCCTTGTAAATGTTCCACTGATAAAGCCCTGCTCCACACCACTGTAGATAGTGTGGGGAATAACTTACCCTTGTAAATATTCGCCTGATAAAGCCCTGCTCCACACCACTGTAGATAGTGAGGGGAATAACTTACCCTTGTAAATGTTCCACCGATAAAGCCCTGCTCCACACCACTGTAGATAGTGAGGGGAATAAGCAGTTTTTGCGCCCCGCTCTTCCACATGTGTCTGAAAGTGGCGATGACCAGACGGAGCGATAGTTTCTTGTTACGTCCTTCATCATCCTTGTCCAACTTGATTTTGTCCAGAAACACAATGATGATGATGATAGCCACCACTGCACACCCAGTGTAGATGCCGCAAACAGTGTACACCTAGAGTAAAGAAAGAAAGGTAGGTTTGTGCATACTGTTTCAGTAGCGTATCCAGGGTGGTCCGGACACCCTTCAGTCTTTCTCGGATTTTTTTTCCGTTTAGAAGGACGTGAAAATTAACATCCCCCCACCCCAGTCCTATTCACTCATCACATTTGGAACACCTACCCCCTTTCAGAAATCTATATTTGGACCCACCTTTCAGAAATCCTGCATCCGCGCCTGTTTTTAGGGAATATAAGCAAAGAATATAGCCCTTGTTACTTAGAATGCTTCCGCTCTCTCAGCCAGTGTTTGGATCATTATTGTAATACATTATATTACATTGCATTACATTACATACACTTCTCTGTACGCTTTACACATATCATCATCGTCTACAATATAATCGTTATTATCCAGTAACGTAGGACGAATTTTCAAAGTGGGGGAGGGGGTGGGGGGGGTAAATGTTATATAGTGTATAAAATTTTAAAATATGCGATTCTGGCGTGTTTTCGGCTTGTTACTTGAGACATTTTTAACAATATTAAAAACTGGCGAAAAGACCCCCACCCCCAGGTTCCTACGGTCCTATTATCATTATCATAATCACTCTCAATATAATCATTTATTTATTTAACGACCCGCAGCACAAAAGTAAACATCGGCTATAGGGGGTCACACTATGGCTAATTCAAACATTTATACATTTGTTTCCAAACATATATACAAACAAATCAATTATATTAAAACGTATACATAATATATTAACGAAATAAACTAAGACCATGAAAAAACTATTTTTTGTAAAAATCGGTTTCCTTTAAAAACTTAATAATAACCTGTGGGTGGAATCTGAATGATTCCACCACACCCTCATTAACAAACACATTATTTCTAACAGGCTGAAGGTGAGGACAATCCACCAAAATATGACGCACCGTCAATATACACTGACAGTGCTCACAATGAGGTGGATGATGATATTAATAATGATAATATAACCATTGTCATTATTAATATCATCATCACATTATCATTAAGAATATGATGAATAGAATCATCATCTTAAGCATTATTAAAATTATGATGATCATCAACATCATTACCATCATCATAATCATCATGACAAGTATCATTATCATAAATATGATCATCGTTATCATTTTCATCATCATCATCGTCATCATCATCATGTCTCACCTTGTCATCAGTGGGACGTAACGTCTCGTTGCCTTTCTGTGGACAGTAATTGGCGCCACACAGCGCGAGCTCCTCCGCGGATTTGTTCAGATAGTCTGATGCATTCTCTGGACGTTGGCTGAAGATTTCTGATGATATTAAATTACCCCAGATCTGGCCTGCAATGAAACTTAAAACATAATATAGGCACATTCATTAATGTATTTCCATATATTTTACACTGAAGGTATTCACTGTTAGACTTGAATCGATGTTAACACAGTAGTGACGCAAGGTGATCACGAAATTGTGTATCTGGTCCCAAAGAGAATGTTTCTTGAGTTCTTCTTTCAGTTGTTTTACTAGTGATTTTATGGCGTTCTTTAGGAACTCCATATTAACAAACATACTCTAAAGTATCTCACACGTTGAGACATCTAGACAATAATAATATTACAGACGCAGATGCAGGATTTCTGAAAGGTAGGTCCAAAAGTGGGTTTCTGAAAAAGAGGTGTGGGTCCAAAAGTGAGCAGTGAATAGAAATAGGGGAAAATGGTTAATTTTCACGTCCTTCCACTCGGGAAATGGTAAAAAAAAATCGAGAAAAGGGGAGGGTCCTGACCCCCTGGCCACCCCTGGATCAGCTACTGTATTATTATAATGGGCATGGTTTGGTAAAGTCTACCATTTTATCGTTTGAATATTAATACATACAGTGGGGCAAACAGATTATTTTTGATAAATAACTCAAACAGTGACTTTCGGTGGTCAATATAAAGTCAATAGATTCAGCATATAATATATATATATATATATATATATATATATATCTTTCAACCAATGGAACATGGTTTTGTTATGTTGTCACGTGTTTTACTGTATCACATTTCCATAGCAACATAATAAGTATGTTTAGCTGTGAGTTATTTTCAAACATGACCGGCTGTTCGTCACGTCCAGGGTGACCCAGCTGACTTCAAGCAGACGTCTATAATCTCTCTTGTGTCTGTGAATGTGACTTCAAATAACCTGTCAACTACAAACAACCTGTTGTGCTTACACAGCCATAAATAACATCCACCTAGTCTTTATTGTCAACTATATTTCACTAATATATTTCACAATGAGTCAACATGCTGAACTTTATATCATCATTATTATCATTGTTATAATCATCAATAGATATATCTTCTGAAGAACGCCATAAAATCACTAGTAAAACAACTGACAGAAGGACTCAAGAAACATTCTCTTTGGGACCAGATGCACATGTATGCATGATCATTAATATCACCATCATCATCATCGTCATCATCAACATTATCATCAACATCATCATCAATATCAGCATAATCAGTATAATAAATGTAGCATTATTAAAGATAATATAACCAATCATCATCATCGCCATCATAATCATTATCACCAACATCAATATATTCATCGATTCATTATCAAGAACATTACCAGAATCGTCAGAAGCACTAGTAATCACAAAGAAACAAAATGATCATACTTGTCTGAAAGACCATGAAGAAGATTCCGAAGAATCGGTTGATGATTGCGTCCTCGGTAGATCCAGTCAGTTTGGCGTACCATACGCCCACCTGTGTCAAATACGTGCATTTAGCCGACCACAGCGGAGCAGCACCCAGGCCCAGGATGATTGCTGCTGGTGCCATTAAGCCCCAGATAGCGTAGAAGTTAGCAGCCATGTACAGGACATAGCCAGTCATCGCTATGGGGATGGTCCACTTGCAGCCGAGAAAGGCGATCATCGTGGGTGGTACAAACATACACGACAGAATGAGGGCTGCGTACAGGACGGCGATGCTGCCCGAGCCGACGCCGAGCTCCTTGTTGAGACTAGACTGCAGATTGGACATCGACTGGAACGCAGTGAACAGGAACAAGAAGCCCAGGCTGACGACTGCAACGTTCTTTATGATCGTGAATTTACTCATGGGAGAAACGAACGAGTCCGGTGGTGGCTTGGTCGGAAGATCATTCATTTCTTCTTGATAGACGGGCGGAGATTTCTTCTCTTCAGACATGATTGCAATCTGCAAGAATAGAATTGTAATTACGGATGTAATATTTAAGGATTCCTAGAAGTTTTGAAAAATGATTTAAAGAAACATATTCAACCAGATGTCTGCAAGTGCAAGATTGAATTATCTTCAGGGTTATCGTAACAACTCTAGAAACTTTTCAAAATGCGTTATAAGTAGAGATTTTATCATGCATGTTTACTGTCTGGGGTATTAACGTGTTTTCACGTCATATTTAACAACTCTAGAAAGAGTTTTAAATGCTTTATAGCAAACATTTCATCAGGCATCTACAATGAACAAGAATAAAATGTCTTTAAGGATATAATATTCAACAAGTGGCGGAATATAGTTCAGTTCATATGAAAGACCGCACCATCTGTTGTACTGCCTGTGGGAAAGTTCATATAAAATATCTTCTTTTTTCAGGTATTCTCTTAAGACTACGTATCAAAACAGATTATAATTGAAACAGAACAGTATCATGTACATGAAACAAACTTAGAATATCTAAATGGTTAAATATTTAAAATATTCCAGATATTGAAGGTTTAAAAATTAATATAGTTCTGTTATTAAGATATTCCCTAAACTTTCTTTTTGTGGTTGTGTTGTTTGAAAAATAAAAGACATGATAATAACATAATGTTAATTAAGAACAACATACAAAAACACCAAAGTAGTCGCCATTGTTTCGTCTCTCCTACTAACACTAACCTCTGTCCTGGACAGACAACACAGGAAGCTGAATTGTGTTCCCACAACAGCGTGCTTGAACCTTAATTGGATATAAGCACGAAAATAAATACAACCAACCAACGCTAGAGCAAATATTCCATCGTTTCATTCGTGACTTACGATTGAAAAAAACCACTCATTTTAAAATTAATGGTATCATACTAGAACTCATTTATTAATCTTTATGTACACATTAGCAGACAAGACCATACCAGTTAGAATTGCTCTCTCTGTTTGGTGCAGTGTATACATATAACTGTCACTAAACGTCAGAACAGACGCATACTTTCAAATTTATATCAACGCATTTATCAGATTGGATATCGATATTTTTTTTATATTGGCCCCACTCGCACCACCCAGAGCTGTGCATAAATCAAACAGAGCGAGGTGTTGTTCAATGGTAGAGTGCTACTCGGGGCAGGTGTAGGAATTTTAGGGGTGGGGGTAAAAGATATTTTAAAGATTTTTATTTTAGAGGGTAGATAATACCAATTAAGTTACGACCAAACTTTAATGAGAAATAATGGTGACCTAAGAACGCCCAATTTGGTTATTTCCCGTTCCAGTCAGTGGTTTATCAAAAGTGTGGTCGAAAGGAAACGAATGTTAATGTAATGAAATCTTAACATATATTCTAACTCATAATTATATATATATACACTCACTAACATACACTTATACACAAACTTACACACTCACACACACATGCACATTGATTTTTATCTTATCGTTGGCTATTGAACGTCAATCATGCGGTCATTCTCACATATTTATTTCGGGGAAACCCGCTGCCGCCACATAGGCTAGTCTTTCCGATAAGCAGCTGGGGGTCTTTTATATGCACTGTCCCACAGACAGGACCGCATATACCACAGACTTTGATAAACCAGTGGGGGACCACTGGTTGGAACGAAAAATAGCCCAAACTGCAAATGGGTCCACTGAGAAGCTTCACAGGTGGGCACGCTACCGTTTGAGCTATACTTCACTCCCTTTATACAGAGAGTAAAATATTTAAAATATACATCACATCTTTCAACTACTATTCAAGTATTAACCCCTTTAGTGTCGCTAAGCTTTTCAAATACCTCACATCTTATAACTACTGCGTCAAACCACAATATTAACCACTTCAGTGTCATAACATTTGGCATACACACACAAACAAATACACACAAACGCGTGCGCGCACATACGCACATACGTATCTTTATAGACAGGAAAACGTACCAGGACCCTTGATTATACAAGTCAAGAAATCCGACCGAGAAAAATATTATCATGTTCAAAGCTGTATGTAAAAAATAGAGATATTCTATATCTTTTTCTTTATATTATTTATATACAGGCACGGCGGAACAGGAACGCTGGGGACTTCTAGCCGCCCCCCCCCCCTCCCCACCCGAATAATTCAGAATCCAGCATAACCTCGTATCCATTTGAAATT
>JAULBS010020006.1:0-10768 GCA_032355785.1 Symmetromphalus regularis
AAATTAGCCTCAATCCAAATTTGCATTTTTGGAACTCGACAGATTTAGGGGGTGCGGGCGCACCCGACGCACCCCCCCCCCCCTCCCTCCTGCATACGGGCCTAAGCAGGATATGTTCATTATTCACGAACACCAGGTATTACCATAATTAGAACAATAATCCAGTATAAATCATCATACCCACTGGTCACTGATTTCTCCTTGTTTGGTTTTTGACATTATAATACTTTTCCCACAGATGGGTAGAAATAATAAAACAACAATAAAAATAAGTTGATACCTTCTATGACGTTGCTACTATCATTGGGGGCGTTCTAAAACGGTACAAGTTACAAAACGGCGCCTAGACGGGTTTAAGGTTAAAGTTAGGGCTACAAAACGGCGCCACCAATTAGAAAGGTTTAAAGTTACGGTTACATTACTTACAAAACGACAGGTAACAACACACTTTATAACATAAAAGGATGCAAAGTCAATTTGCTTATCTTATACCATCATGTTAAGCTAAAGTCTTTACTATCAATATCAGATTAAACATATTAAATTTGTAAAACGACATTGTGCATTGTGCGTTAAATTGCAGTTTACTGGGGGTTATACCCAAAGACCGTCACAGGTGAAGAACATTGAGTATTTACTTCAAGAGGTGATTTCCTTTTAATTTCCACATTATATCTTTCAGTGCAGTTTCTTTGTTTACGGTGTCCGTTTATTGGTGCATACGTTATTAGTGTCATGGCGTCACAATAGCATGAGCGAGCGACTTGAAACTTGATTTAATGCTTTCCAATGAAATATATTATTTTCCTGCACCCAGACACGCGTGCCTACTTAACGCTATTAGCTGGTGGCGCCATCTTTCTGCAGTTAAATGACACGGAAGACTGCCGCGTGCCGCTGTTCTTTTGAAGCCCTTCTCCCCTGCCAATGGGATAGTATTTCGTGTCTCATTTGTTTTGCCCAAGCAGACTGTATAACCAACTAATAATAGCTTGATTACTTTGACAGGAGAATCGATGACTCGTTATGCTCTTAATTTTATTACTGGTTATTTTCACCCGGTTTAGAGTTAAATTTCAGACGTGTTTCGTTATAGGCGTTAACAGATTATGACCCTATAACGTCTAGACTATCCGTGTATCGGTTATTGCCTGTATCCTGCAATTTTACATGAATCAGCATTTTTTCTTCTTCGTTTTTTATAATGGCTTGTAATTTAACATTTAAAAGTTTATTACTGTAATTTTCATCGCGTAATTTTATAATTACAAAATCATGACTGACTGCTCAAGGAAGGGGAGGAAAGATTGTACTTTAATTCCAACAACAAAATTATCAGGTGCATCTTTGCATAATAAAGTCCAAAGGAGGTATTTTAGAGAGATCAAATTAAATCAGATAATAAGGTATATGTACAGTATGAAGGGGCGTTGGAACGAAATTAATAGGGGGGCTGCTCCCGTTTCTGAACATCAGAATTTACTGGTGAATAATTCAACAATGAATAAAAAAATATATATATTTATGAGAATTATGGGGGGGGGTCTGTAGCCGCCCCCCTCCCCAGCTCCAACGACCCTGGTATGTAAGTTTGCATACATGTAAGATGTAGTGATGTACATCTTACATGTCTACATCATACATCACTACATCATACATCACTACATCATACATGTCTACATCATACATCACTACATCATACATGTCTACATCATACATCACTACATCTTACATGTCTACATCATACATCACTACATCATACATGTCTACATCATACATCACTACATCTTACATGTCTACATGATAAGCTAGTTATTTATAATACTATATTAAATATAATTACCATAAAACAGGCTATATTGCACTTCAGCTTTAAAAGTATTCCTTATCGATGTAAGTAAATGTCAGGGTGATTGTTTTGTTGGTTGAAGGTGGAGGTCACGGTGACTGAAGACTGAGACGGTTGAAGTATGACACGAATTCCGAACTAGATTCATTGGAAATATGAATACAATGAAACGATTGGTTATTTAACAACTCCCCATTACATTATTTAGTCTGGATGTTTGACATACAGTGTATTGCAAAACAAGTGTATTGAGGAAACCCGCTGCCGCCACATAGGCTACTTTCCTATTAGCAGCAGGGGATCTTTTATATGCGCTTTCCCTCAGACAGGATAGTATATACCACAGCCTTTGATAAACCAGTTGTGGACAACTGATTGGTGTAAATGGTTATATACCTACCCAATAAGCCTTGCGGAACACTCACTCTGAGTTGGAGCAGGTATCCAGATTTAAAATCCCATGCCTCAGCTATTATTAATACGGTTCAGTTGATACAATTACAGTGAACATATACGAGGATTGCTGAACATCCACATGGCAATGTTAAATAAGTTTACTTTCACCACGAAATGGCATGCTTATGACAGGTTCCGCTGGCTGAGGCAGGAAAATTTCGCGATCACCTGACTTCACTATTTTTGCAGTAATGTAAGTAATGGTTCTCATGATTTTGTCTACGCGTCACCATTTGGCTTGCCATGTTTAGAGATATGGTTATAATTATATCGTTTGGATTTGTTAATCACCGCTGGATACAAGGAAGATGAAGATTTGATGATATACAACTTATTTTCAATCTTATAGTATACATATATAATGTTGAAGCACGCTTTCTAGGGAAAAGAGTTCGATTGCTTGATCTGTGAACCGTCTACCTAGGACATCATGAATAACTGCCAAAAACTTAATTTAATGGTTTTATACTAGAAATGAAAATTCCCATTTTATGAACTGTTATAGCATTTGGCACTCTGAAGAACAACACTATCATTCATTCAAAACCATATACTAGTATTTACTTTAGACAGAGCTCAAAGGAGGTATTGGTAATGTCATGAGATAATTTACTCCTAAATCACAGGATGAGGTCACAGTCGCTTACAAAGGAAATCTCCAACAAGCGATGGCTTGTTGTAAGACTTGGATGAGGGATGACTTTCAAAGAGAATCTTCCCATTAACTGCGTTCTTGGTTTATAACTACATTAAAAGTGTGTGTATTTGGGCGTGAAGAGGATGTTTGTGGTCAGGTATCATAGGTCAAAGTTATGCACACACATTTTTCCATAACAAATCTCTCCAGGATAGAGTCTTCATCGCTGTGAGTCAGACATCGATAAAGGTCAGACTGGTTTCTTGCTATCTCGTGAACAAATAACGTGTTTTTCATAAGACGTTTTCAGATTCAGATACTCTTATAAAACCCATTGATAGATCCAGAACGTCTAGGGCAGTGCAACACATTAATATTAATAATAATATGATTAATAATAATAATTATTATTATTATTATTTATTATTATTATTAATTTAAATAGTTGTTTTAAATATTATTAGGCCTACTATATACAGTGATATTTTTCGTAGACTTTTGGTTGACCTTTTTTTCCAATGTTATCAAGAATTCCCACTTTTTAAACCACACTTTTGATTTAATATTGGTACGGAAGTAGACCGGGAAGCAATGCTTCGTGATAAGATAAAGAGTGTATTACTCTCAGCCCGTATTCTACGGCATATGAGGGTGTACAATAAAATGGTAGCACATGGATAACCAGTAATGATGCCAGTTCTGCTACCATGATAGGTTAGCCATCGCGGGCGCTACAAAGTAATTTCACTGGTTCCAAACGTTCTCATTGGGTTTAACATGAAGCGCAAAAGCTAGTCTAGTAAGAAATCGCTAGTTGTTTCTTTCTGAACTCGAGTTTGGTGTTACAAGCACACACCTTAATTTTCAAATCCTGTGCTATATTCAAGATCAAAACGAGGCACTGCAGCAGACATCATTTTAGTCAACATATTTCAAGTAAAGGCCATTTCACACTTAAGCCGAAAAGAAACCGAACAAATTTGAATTCTTTAGAATCTACGAGGGCTATCACACTTGAACCGAAAAGGAAATGAAACGAAACCATATGTCGAAATGACAAAAATCCACGAAAACGATTGCTATTTTTTTTCTATTTCAACAGCTAAATATAGCAGCACCACACACGCATATACACGTCCACATGTTTTGATAATTTAATCATGGAAGCCATGAAAGGTTTATCAAGTGGTAAAAGTGAAACTATAGTACTAAAAATAGAAGACAACAGCTTTCTCTGGGAAAAGGCCCAGACAAAGTACAAAGACCAGGAACTAAAATAACTTAATATTGCTCGGTTAAATATGACTGCATTCCAATATTTTGTCTATGCAAATTTTACACGTGATTTCACCAAAAATAGCATCATATATTGAACAAACCGTTATGTTAACACAATATTTCATGGATTTCGTTCATGATTATTAAGAAGAATCGGTTCATATTTGAAAGGTCTGCCGAAAACGAAACGAAACAAATCATTGTCTCGTTTTTCTATTTCGTTTCGGCGTTAGTGTGAAAAGGCCTTTGCACTTGATCTGCAAACCCATATTTAGCTGTCCTATGTCGTTTTACAGCCAACATAAATAAAAATAGTGGTCTAATGGACATCAGTACCACCAGTCTAGACCACATCATTCAAATTTCTTCCTGGCAGTCGCAGAGGTTCATCACGTAAGCAGTTTTACCATAATAATTGCTTTGAGAGTCTGCTTTTATCATTACTGAGTCATAAATGACTAAATGAGTGACCACTACATCAAAACAAAGAATGATATGCAAGTTAAAGCACACGCACTGTCCGTATGTATACAGACCTGTAGGAACGACTGAGGAGTTGGGGAGGAGGGTGGGCTGTGACGGATCGGGTACAAATTCTGTATCAGATTTTGGTTACAATGGCAAACATTAATGTGTAAAACAAAAAGGCCCACAAGTGGCCATCCATCTGCCCCTCCCCCGTTCGTACGGCCATGTGTGTGTGTGTGTTTATGTGTGTGTGTGTTTATGTGTGTGTGTGTTTGTGTATGTGTGTGTTTATGTGTGTGTGTGTGTGTGTGTGTGTTTGTGTGTGTGTGTGTGTATTTGTGTGTGTGTAACAGTGAGTGAAATGTGAGAGAGGCACACATATTAAATAATTTTATATTGTTCTTAATTATTTAATTTTAATTTGTTTTAAGGTCTTAATTTGTTTCTTAGGTCTATTTTCTATCAAAGTGGTATATACTGTCCTGTCTGTAGGATATAAAAAGATCACTTGCTGCTTATCGGAAAGAGTAGCCGATTTGGCGGCAGCGGCTTTCTTCTAAATAAATATGTCCAATGGCCGATGACAAGATAAAAATCAATGTGCTCTAGAGGCATCCTTAAATAAAACAAACTTTACTTTACTTTTTCTTTTGTTTCTTAGGTTTTCTCTTATAGAATATAGTATACGGCGGACAATGCCCGTAACGCATGGAAGGTGGGTTGCCCGTGCAGATATTTCTACCAATTGTTATCGAGTATTGCTTGCAGTGGCCAGGGTGGGTAGTAATTCTGGGTAGATAGCAAGAGACCACTGTTATCCCGGGGGGTGGGGGGTGGACGCCTATATAATTACACATATATGAAGAATAAATCAGTGCAGTTTCAAAGCTGTGGGACATATACCCTTAGAGATATGACCGTGTTTGTATGTGACACCAAATATTATTGATAAAATTTGTTGAAATGATATATGGTACCACAACTTCTTCCCAACATATGTTACACTTAATATGACTAGAAATTTAGATTCTCCATTGTCTGATTAGTTTAAATACCAAATTTGAAAGCTCTGCGATCATTATTACAACTTTTATGAAGTTTTGAAAATGATAATCAAAAGTGTCGCAGAAATTCACATTAAAAAAAATTCCACAAATCTGACAAAAACACAAAACTTCAAACTTCTGCCAAAATTTAAAAAACTATTCGATTAAGCTAAAATTTTCAGGATATCATTTTTTTAATGGATATTTTGACATATATTTTATTTGTGCCATTCTAAGATGGAGTGGTGGAAAATTGTTAGAAAATCTGTTGATTTGACATGGAATGACCCTGTAGCTCTATATGTTTTTTAATAATATTGGAATACGTTTTTAACATTTAAACCAGTTGAAGTTATTATTTATAATTATACAACAGGGCTGTACCCTGATCATAATCCTGGGAGGGGTAGCCTTCTACATTTTATAAACAAATTTATCCGAGGAAGCGAAGCATTCTAGAAGTTTAGAGTGTCGAGGGACATGCAAAATACATGGAATGAAACATTATACAAACTAAACCCTGGGATGTATACTGTTATCAGTTTCCGGTCTATTAAAGGGGGCTGGAGGGCGTGTGGCTTTTACACGAGCGCAGTTGAAATCGCACAATCAATGAAACCGAATATTATTTTACCTTGGTTATGTTCCTATTAAAATCAATCAACAAATCTTTCAAATCTTATCTGTTTATATATTTTTAAAAACGAATTCGCTACCTGGTTAGATGTTGACATTTTGTGAATTTCTCTCCGGAGTCGGTCTATTTTTCAGAAAGTGTTAGTCTAGTTGTCGTACCGTAAAACATATGGAGAACCATGTGGGTCATAAATCCATGATAAAAACCAGATAAAGATGAAGTTGAAAACGTAAATAAAGTAACATATGAACATATATTTATAAATTGTTTTTTCATAAGCACTCTAATTCTTCAAGACAGTATGGGCACAAAAACGTTGTGTGACATCTCACAATCCTTTGCTCAAAACGCAAAATTTAACATGCACCCAGTGATTTTTTTTTAATTTTTATATTACTATATTCATGTTTAATGAATAACAATTTTTTACTTTAACATTTTCCAGTATTTTATATTTTAAAATTAGTATTTAAGCCATGTCCAAACAAACATCTTCCAGACTTTTTTGGTTTTGTTTAACGGATGGTGTTGGGACAAAATGGGCTTCCCATACATTTTTTACCTACAAGCGAGTAATACATGTCACCTGACTTTCTAAACTTAGATGATACATGTTTGTGAGCTCTGCCAGTGACAGTTGCTGCTTATTTTGGTATGTTTTGATGTTGCACGTTATTTAATGTGAAACTTCAATACCAAATGAGTGCTGTGTATCAGTCACACTTTTAAAAAGTTATTTTTTACACATTTTTTTCTAATTTTGTCTTCTTAAAGTGAAGATTTGTATTTTTGTAACATAATTATTCCGATGTCAAGATTCACTTGTGCACAGATTCATTGTAAACAAACCGAAACAAAAATAGACCGACTCCGGATTTATGCCGGAAACTCATTATAAGTGATATATGTTATCTTCTGCCCCTCATGCCCCACTGTAGGATACGCCCCTGTACAAACATGATCATTTATTATATTTCATTTGTTTCTAGGTTGTAACATCTTTTAACAAGCCATGATTGTGTTGCTTGTGACCATTTTGCCCATTGCAAAGGTGTGTAGCATATAAAGTGATATCCCCCACCCCAACTGTCATAGGTGGGGTTATGAATTTACTACCTTGATAACTCATCAGTTAGTACAAACGTTTTCAATTTATAACTAGAAAACATGTGACATTACACTTTATTTTTTACTTTGGTGATGCAAATCATCTGTGTTTACAAATCAGTACTTCTTAAGATTGGAAATATAGGTTGAATTCTTGCGTCTTCGTCCATGGTAGAATTAGGAAAGAATATTACCTAAGTGACCAAGGAGAGGCTAGGTTACAAATTCCCGAGTCACACACATATTCATTACCACAGCACTGAAGGTTATAAGTACAGTTAGCGCCCTCTTTAAAACACTGTAAATAAGATCAAATACATTAATGCGGTAACAGTAAGCAATGGTAACACCAGTTATCAGTGGCAGTCTTCATGAACTAGCGATCTAGTAATATTACCTGTAAAAAGTAGTTTGCATTTTAAAAAACCTGGCCCCCCCCCCCCCCCCACCAAATGCATGATTATCATATCTCATTTGTTTCTGATATTTTTCTATTTAACTGTACTATGACTTATTAAATATTACTTCCCTCGGTCAGGAGCCCTTAACCTTAAGATCCCGGTTCTAGGAGGGGAGTGCCTGAATTAGTATGGATGTGGGTAGCTTAATAAACTAGAGGTAGGTAGGTAGGTATTAAATAAAACATCTAGGAGGGGAGTGCCTGAATTAGTATGGATGTGGGAATGTTAATAAACTAGAGGTAGGTAGGTATTAAATAAAACATCTAGGAGGGGAGTGCCCGAATCAATATGGATGTGGGCATTTTAATAAACTAGAGGTAGGTAGGTATTAAATAAAACATCTAGGAGGGGAGTGCCCGAATCAATATAGATGTGGGCATTTTAATAAACTAGAGGTAGTAGATATTAAATAAAACAAACAAAGGTCACTGCATGTTCGCTAATGTGCATGTATGCTAATGTGTTTGTAGGTATGAGCAACTACAGCTTCGATGATTATTGAATGAATGCATGTTCGCTAATGTGTTTGTAGGTATGAACAACTACAGCTTCAATGATTATTGAATGAATGCATGTACGCTAATCTGTTTGTAGGTATGAGCAACTACAGCTTCAATGATTATTGAATGAATACATATACGCTAATTTGTTTGTAGGTATGAGCAACTATAGCTTCAATGATTATTCAATGAATCATGTACACTAATTTGTTTGTAGGTATGAGCAACTACAGCTTCAATGATTATTCAATGAATGCATGTACTCTAATGTGTTTGTAGGTATGAGCAACTACAGCTTAAATGATTATTCAATGAATGCATGTACGCTAATATGTATGTAGGTATGAACACCTACAGCTTCGATGATTATTGAATTAATGCATGTACGCTAATGTGTTTGTACGCTAATGTGTTTATAGGTATGAGCAACTACAGCTTCAATGATTATTGAATGAATGCATGTACTCTAATGTGTTTGTAGGTATGAGCAACTACAGCTTCAATGAGTATTCAATGAATGCATGTACGCTAATGTGTTTGAACACTAATGTGTTTGTAGGTATGAGCAACTACAGCTTCAATGATTATTGAATGAATGCATGTACGCTAATGTGTTTGTAGGTATGAGCACCTACAGCTTCAATGATTATTGAATGAATGCATGTATTCTAATGTGTTTGTAGGTATGAGCAACTACAGCTTCAATGATTATTGAATGAATGCATGTATTCTAATGTGTTTGTAGGTAGGAGCACCTACAGCTTCAATGATTATTGAATGAATGCATGTATCCTAATGTGTTTGTAGGCATGAGCAACTACAGCTTCAATGATTATTGAATGAATGCATGTACGCTAATATGTTTGTACGCTAATGTGTTTGTATGCTAATATTAAAATAAATCAGAGGAGGAAGCTACAGACGTTAACATTAAAATAAATCAGAGGAGTAAGCTACAGGAGTTAACATTAAAATAAATCAGAGGAGTAAGCTACAGGAGTTAACATTAAAATAAATCAGAGGAGCAAGCTACAGACGTTAACATTAAAATAAATCAGAAGAGCAAGCTACAGACGTTAACATTAAAATAAATCAGAAGAGTAAGCTACAGACGTTAACATTAAAATAAATCAGAAGAGCAAGCTACAGACGTTAACATTAAAATAAATCAGAGGAGTAAGCTACAGGAGTTAACATTAAAATAAATCAGAAGACCAAGCTACAGGAGTTAACATTAAAATAAATCAGAGGAGGAAGCTACAGACGTTAACATTAAAATAAATCAGAGGAGTAAGCTACAGACGTTAACATTAAAATAAATCAGAAGAGTAAGCTACAGACGTTAACATTAAAATAATCGGAAGCGGATTCTAGGGGTGGGGATTAGTGCGATTAACTCCTTTTCCGCCACCATTTGTTCCCCATTATAATGTGTTCATACAAAACGTTAAGCCCCTTCTACGTTAATAATCTTTAAAATATTTTTGAACCTCCCATTCATAATATCTGTATCCGCCCCTGACTATTAACAAAAATAAAAGTGGCCTAAGCATTTCACTAATAAACATCTCAGCAAGTTACAAACAAATGTATCTGTAACACTTTGTGAAACCTTTTTATGTATCAAAAATAGAAATTTACTATCGTACTCACTGCTAAAGCCATCGAGAGTGCTAACAAGAAAAACAGACATATCGCAAGAAATTTCATTGTAGTTAACTGAAAAAAAAGAAGGCGTCATTATAACTCAAACTCAGGTAAAATAAAACAAAATAACACTAGTAATAGATCCATATCCTACCACTAACTTACGTTATTATATTCAGTTGCTGAAATATAACCAGATAACACTAGTGACAAATCCATACATACTATACACACTTGACTGTACTCAGTAGCTGAAATATAACCAGATAACACTAGTGACAAATCCATACATACTACACAAACTTGACTGTACTCAGTTGCTGAAATAAAACCAGATAACACTAGTGACAAATCCATACATACTATACAAACTTGACTGTATTTAGTTGCTGAAATATAACCAGATAACACTAGTGACAAATCCATACATACTATACAAACTTGACTGTACTCAGTTGCTGAAATATAACCAGATAACACTAGTGACAAATCCATACATACTATACAAACTTGACTGTATTCAGTTGCTGAAATATAACCAGATAACACTAGTGACAAATCCATACATACTATACAAACTTGACTGTACCCAGTAGCTGAAATAAAACCAGATAACACTAGTGACAAATCCATACATACTATACAAACTTGACTGTATTCAGTTGCTGAAATATAACCAGAT